>JAVIWB010004679.1:0-61536 GCA_031893035.1 Dermolepida albohirtum | reverse complement strand
TTAAATTTTGTTCTACTGTATTTCACATCCTATGTCGCAAAATAAAATACACGCTAAAATACATTGCTGTCATTTCATTATTACGTTACTCTAGCAACTAGTGTATAATATGTACGTGCATGTTGCATTATAAAATATATTCACGGTATATTTGTCCAAATATATCAAACTTCATATATTAAAAATTATAACATATGTCATTTGATGCGTCTTTAAAATTCTCTAGTAAAAGGAGAGTCTTGTCTCATATTGCCATTTAAGTCAACAACTATAGATTACCACAGTGATATGATTATTAAACTATCAAAGGAGTGTATAAACGATTAAAACCTAACTTAGAAGACCCATAACCTATTGTTAGTGATAATACTTTCTACCGAAACGCTGTTTTGTATAAATCCCCGAATGCTTCATATAAAAAGTCAGCTATCATCGAGTAATTACCAAAATAGCAAGGCATCATATATTGGGTCTGGGAAAAAGTTCGTGGCGTTTTTCCCGATAGATGGCATTGGTTGCCGATAACTAAAGAACAACAAGTCACAGCGACACCACCGACGGCTCGTTTTTTAGATGACCTTCCGAACGTTAGTTTGAGCGTAGAAACATTGTAATCGGTGCAGTGGTTGGAAAGTTATTCGCACTTGAAAATGGAGAAGAATAATGAGAAATTTCGCTATATTCTGCAATATTATTATGATAAGGGGAAGAACGCTGCGCAGGCTTGTGATAAAATTTGTGCTGTGTACGGTGAAGGTACTTTATTGAAATCTGTTGCGCGGAAATGGTTCGCTCGCTTTCGTTCTGGAAATTTCAATGTGAAAGATGAGTCACGCTCCGGTCGTCCAATCACTGAAAAATCTGATGAAATTCTTGAAAAAGTCCAACAAGATAAGCATATCAGTAGTGTCGATATTGGCATGGAGCTAGGCATTGACCACAAAACTGTTTTGAACCATTTACACAAAGCTGGTTACAAAAAAAAGCTTGACGTATGGGTTCCTCATGAGTTGAGCGTGAAAAACATGATTGACCGAATTAACATCTGCGATGCGCTGCTGAAACGGAATGAAATCGAGCCGTTTCTGAAACGTTTAATAACCGGAGATGAAAAATGGATTACGTACGATAATCGGAAGCGTAAAAGATCGTGGATAAAGGATGGTGAGCCGTCACAAGCGTTCGCTAAGCCAACATTGACGCCAAAAAAAGTGATGCTGTGTGTATGGTGGGACTGGAGGGGAATCGTCCACTACGAGCTACTTCCAACTGGTCAGACGATTGATTCTCAACTCTACTGTGCACAACTAGAGAGATTACGCCAGGCGATTGAAAGAAAACGGCCCGAATTGATTAATAGGAAAGGTGTTGTCTTCCATCATGACAACGCCCGACCACACACTTCTTTGATGACCCGTCAAAAATTGAGAGAGTTTGGTTGGGAAGTTTTGATGCACCCACCTTACAGTCCGGATATAGCACCCTCTGACTATCATCTGTTTCGATCTCTGCAGAACTCTCTCAATGGAATTAAGTTGGTTTCAAAAGAAGCCTGTGAAAACTACTTGATTCAGTTTTTCGACCAGAAACCACAGAAGTTTTTCACCGATGGGATCATGGATCTACCAAAAAAATGGCGAAACATTGTCGATAATAATGGAGCATATTCGGTTTAAATGAATTCGTCCACGCGCCATGCGGGGACCAGTTGAATTTTACTGAAAAAACGCCACGAACTTTTTCCCAGACCCAATACATATGATAGAAATATGACGATATTCATTTACTTGACAAATCGCCGAGGTACATAGCTAGCGTCTATCTCAGGCAGGAGTAAGTTTAATCCTCAAGGTCAAACAAAATTATAGTTTATTACACCAGATTAGGAGGGCACTGCTTGGACGAATATTATAGAACCCTTGAAATGACAACAGTATTTTCGTTTTTATTTTCTTAAGCTGGGTTAAACTTCATACGTCATTTGCATGTTATTTGGGTTATTTATTGGTTATTGTCAAATGTTGTTGGTGTTCGTTATTTGTTTTTTTTTCTTACCTTTAAAGCTTGTTCGTTGTTGTTATAAAACAGTACTTTTCAGTACTAACGCCGCATCAATTTTGTTGCACGTGCTTTGATTTTTTGAGTTAAACTCAGAAATATCAAAAATGGGGTTTAAGTGTTGCGTTCCTGGCTGCAGTAATTACAGCAATAAAATTAAGTTTCATCGTATATCATATAAAGATGAAGAGGTAAGTACACTTCAAATTGTTGAAAAATGTTTATGTGATTTAAGTATTCCTTATATAATAGATGTACAATGAATGGCTGCGGAGGATAAACAATCCAAAATTATGGGGTTTGCATCCAGCCAAAGTAAACGCAAGTTACAGAATTTGTGATGCTCATTTTGCTGAAGATTGCCATATTCCAGAGCCATGCAAAACCTTGACAGGATTAAAAGCCGGAAGCCTTCGATCATTACATTTACCAAGTATGTTTTACAGCTCAATATTT
Source organism: Dermolepida albohirtum (assembly GCA_031893035.1). NCBI lineage: Eukaryota > Metazoa > Arthropoda > Insecta > Coleoptera > Scarabaeidae > Dermolepida > Dermolepida albohirtum. The sequence continues at coordinate 59,022 of JAVIWB010004679.1, read as the reverse complement.
GAAAAAATTAAAAAAATAATATCTTTATTACATTAGTTAGTTCATCATCAATGCAATCACTCAGTATGCATATTTGATGTTTAATAGTCTTTTGTTGACATTTGTCAAGCCTTTTATATACAACAAACTAATAGTATTTTAAAAGGTCAGTGTAATGCACCTAATAAATTAAGTGGTATTAGAAAAATTGCATATGCTAAATATCTCAGAAATAAAAATAAACAAAAGAAAATAGTTGGATTAAAACAGCTTACTTCTTAAAATATCTACATTAATTATTATTAAAATATCTACATTAAGATTTGTCCTATAATAATAATTGTAATCTCAAGATTACTTGTTTAAAATTTATATACTTTAGGTATAATTGATTTGTTTGAATAATTTGTTATAAGTTCATATCATTATATAAAATATGTAAAGGAACGTGAAGAACATGAAGATGTCAATGATATTTACTTAAATATTTTTTTGTATTACAGATACATCAGTGCGCTATTATTGTATTTGCCATGAAATATTTTTTGTATAATATTAAATATATTCTTTACATTTTTATAAATACATGATCTTGTTCTTTACCACAGATACCAAATAAGACTGTGTCAGTAATATTTGAAATGTATTTGATAATGGCTTTTTCAACAATGTGTTGAAATAAAAAATACAAATTTTATGTAAATCAAAGTTCGGGAAGACAAATAAATGTCAAAAATATAATCTGTTGATATTATTATAATATACATATATATATATATATATATATATATATATATATATATATTGGCTTGAAAAAGATATTGTCAAAACAGCAAATATTTTTGAAAATACCTACCTGATTTTATTTTGTTAATGTGATATACCAAAGAATGTTTTACTATTTTATATAAATGCACAAATTAATTTGCATACTATGTTACATGCTTAATTTATGTTGTACTTCTATATAATATAAATTAATGTATGTAAAATAGTAAGCAAATTAATTTTTGATTTGAAAATAAATGAATATATAGCGTACTATAGTTGTAAGGGATAACATAGATGGCGCTGGTTATCATTTCAATAACTTGTTCATTACACCAGACCATGATGGCGCTGTAATCAGAGTTGAAACATACTGAAAGAGTTGCCCATCTATAGTTATTTCTTATCTATGCTAGGAACTTTGTTCTCTAACGAGATAGACGCGCTTTCGCTTTGTGGTATAATACATTCTTGTGTAATTTTCTGTATCGAAAAGATACTCTACGAAGGAATCGTTCGTTAATAATAGAAGTCTACTTGACGATGAGTTAATCTCTGAAACACATGTAGTAAACAGGGTGTTATTTGCATTCGAATGATTCCTTTTAACATTCATTTATTCGGCAAATCGCCGAAGTAGCAACGCTCTGGGAACTTCTCGAACAGCGAGACAGATGCGTTCTCGCTTTGTGGTTCAATACATTCTTGTGTTAGAGGAGAGAGGGAGACAATACATTAATGGTTGAGTACCTGCCCGACAATTATAAGACTGGGGTATGATTTTTTCACTAATTTCTGTCTTAATTACAACGATGTATTAAGCAGGAAATTATGTTTTCATTTTAATTTTAGAGAAATATAATAGGACAAAATTTTTTTTTGCATAATGAACTTATAAAAGACTTACATCTTAGACTAAATGTTTGTGTAAGACGAGGAGAAACATACAAATTGAATTACGTTTCACATATGATTTGTCTAAATTATGGTTCATATAACTTCAGACGTGTTTTGAATTATGAACCTATAAATGTTAAACGTTTTATAGCAACAATTTTTGTTAACTATTTTGCCTGCTTTCGATCATGTCTGCTCACAGAAACAGTACGATCATAATCGTAGCAGTTTGTATTGAATTTGTTAGAATATTCCGAATGTGAAAAATAACATGGTTCAACACTATTACCAATATTTATTGTTTATAAGATATTTCTTGTCATTTTTACTTAATTATTTATTTGCAGGGTGTAGTAAATGCGCTGAAAATAAGTATTACGATTGTAAAAAGAATTAAATCTCATAGTATAGAAACGTTAGAACGTCCAACTGAAACTGAAGATACATCTGAATCGATTAAAGTGAATATAAGGAATACTTTATACACAATGTATTCACAGAGTAAGTTTCCTTTTTGTTTTATAGTAGATACGTTGATATATTTGTTTTTGCAGAAAAACATGTTACTATTGAGTTGAATGATTAACTCAAAGAGGACCAAATTTTACTAAGTAATTGTCGTATAAATTTACATTTCACACCAGTGGTTTTAAACTTTAAAAAAAATATTTCAGAGCTCTAATTGAAAAATCTTATATTGCTGAAATCCAATTAGAGTGTTTCGACAAAATATGTGAAAAATTTAAATTCATCTTTACTGATGAAACTTCAAATTTTTTATGGTTCTGTAAGGAAATCATGACAAAACAATGATGCTAAGGGAGTAAGAACACCAGAGGAATTTGATGGAAAACAATATTTTGTTGTATATGCTGGCTCAAAATCAGAATTTCTGTTAAATGCATCATTAATGTTGCCATCAATATATTAAATAAAATATTATCATGGAGAAATTAATGATAAAATTGTATAAAGTGAGAGTGATAATTAAGAATTTGCATGTGCTAGTTTTAATAATTAGCAGATAATGCATCTTGCCATTCTGTTTTTATGAAAAAATTGCTTTCAGCATCTTGGCCAAAAGGTGATATTACCTATTACAAGACCATAATATTCCATTTGATCTGAAATAATTTCAGATCGAGTTGTTTAAATTAGCTAAAACTCATAAAAAAGAAAAGTGATTTAAAATTGAAGAAATATTGAGCGTGGTCATGAAGTTTTATGACTACCACCCCACCTTTGTGCTTTTAGTGCCATAGAAATAATATAGGCACATGTTAAATTATATTATGATAAAATTAATCAGGGAAAAATTTAATAAAAAATAAGTGGGAAGAAGCATTAGGTCAGTGCGCAGGATGGATTTGTCATTCTAGAATGGTATGAACGGTAAAAGTATTAGATGTTTTAATCAATGAATTAATAATTTCAGTTACCAATGATCCCAGCTTCAGTGACTTCGACATTCAGATACTGACCAAATTTAATTATAAAAATTTGCATACAAGATATTTTTCATAATATATATTATTGATAGAAACTGCTATGCAACTTATTTATAATTTAATGTTAGTGTTTATTTAGTAATTAACTTGCTTTTAAACTAGAACTTTCATTTGTTCAACTAATTTAATGGTTTTTTTGTGATAAATAAAAAATCAGTTTAAAAACTATTATTTCTCATGAGATAGTTTGTTGCTTTAACATACTTACCTTAGAATTTTAAAAAAAGAATTGAATTCAGATCTAGAATATTTACATTAATAGTTAGATATCTGACATGACAAATACATAACATAGAGTTTACACTAGATATTTTGCAAAATATATACTTTCAAATGTATCAACAAAGGAAGAATAATTTAATAATAAATGCTCAATATTTTTATTTGTATTTTAGCAGCCTATATTACTGAAAATGACTAACATGAGTGAATGCTAACTAACTGATATGTTTTTCAATGTATTTGTTTAATATATTTGTACTAAAAACTAAATATTACCTTATTTTATTTTATTACCCAGCAACTCAAAAATATTTGAAGTTGAAAATAAAAAATTGAGGTTGGAAATTATTACTAGACATTATTTCACTACATAAAATATATAATTTATTTGTCATGGTATTAAATAGATTAACATTTAATATATAATTTCTGTAATTTACTACCTCATAATTTTCAGTACCTGGATTGGATGCTAATTAATAAAATAACAAAAAAATTGATTTATTTGTAACAAAAACGATTCTTTTAATTAGTTTTGTTGATATACGACAAGAGATTTTGATTCCAATTAATTTTAAGGTGTTTTGGTTATTTTATAATACTAATAATCCTGTTTAAATTTAAAATCAGAAGCGTCAAGGGACGTAATAAAATTCAATATATAATTTTGACTGTGAAGTATCGATTTGATTCATATACGAAAATATTTATAATTTAGAGCTCATCTTCCCTGACGTGAAGTGTAAGTAAATTGATTTTTGATTTGATATAGGTTACGAATAAATTATAAATAAAAAGTTCTCTTAACATTATTAAAACAATCAAATTTGTTTAATTTGCTGCTATATCATTGCTATTAAGCAGCGAAAAGAACTTATGTCATGACACCTATCCCACATTCTCTTCATAGCCGTCTTCGGTTTCGTGCAATAAGATCTGTATTATGACACTTGTTCTTTAATATATAATACCAGGTATTAAGTAACTGATAAGAAAACGATAACTACAAATAAAAGTAAATTAATTATGGCACACATTTAATAGGTTATGAATAAATTATAAAAGTCGCTTGTTCGATACTATTAACATAAAATTAAATTTTAAATTTGGCTAATATATAATAACTAACTAATAAGAAAACGACAGTTACATATCGAGATAAGGGTAAATTAGTTACGGTATAAAAATTTAATCTAGCTTCATTAGCTTCAAAAATTTGTTGATTTCTTGTTAGCATTGACTAAATCAATTTCTTTCACAGATCCCGAGCTTCTCATCTTTGTTCAGTAATATTGAATTTGCAAAGCATCTGCCCACCTCCACCTTTATAAGTACAAAAACTTTTTGTTTCGGTAAATGCAGTGGAATTGAGAGGAATAAATTGTAGAATTGTTTAGGTTAGTTCGGAAGTGTTCTGAATTACGCTAATTAAAATATACTGGAGTGCACTTATTGTTGACATCGATATCAATATTATAGTATTAGATCGAGTATTACAACAAAAATAGATTCAGTATATGATTAAATTTCGTTTATTAATTTTTACATGAAGATAATAAAACAGAATATAAAATTTACACATTCGTTTCGAGCAACAAAATTATTTTTTTACATAATTTAAAAGCATCATTGCTATTATAAGAATATCGACGAGGAATCGCATAGTCTTGAATTGGCCGTAGCAACAAAAAACCTTGAAAATACAGTTTTGGTTATCTAACTATCCTAATTATAAAACCAATTACCAAGAAATCGAGACTAATTGTTCTGATCTTTTGCGATCTACGAGATACAGACTAGGATGAAGAAAATTTGCAATAATATTATTCAGTTACCGTCATTTAACTGAGAGCCAAAAAAGAAGCTTCTATCACAAGATTGCAAGGAGACTGTAGTATTCGTGATGCAGCTAATAGCCTTAACTGTGGAAATGCAAACGAACACGTTTAGTGCAAGAAGCTAGAGAATCTGGTCGTTCGGGAAGTTCGATTATGCTACAAGATATTGTTGTCATAGAGTATTACCCCTTAACAGTACGATTTCAATTTCAGATAGGAGAGGCAAAGACTTTTCTGCGAAAAGACAGTTAAAAGTGCCAGGAAGATATTCGGCTGCGAAGAAAGTTTTTCTAACTCAAGGAAATAATGAGGTCAGGCTGGTTTTTGCTCAAAATTAATGTGTGGTAAACTGATGATTTCTTGCGGATAATTGTTTTCTCAGATGAAAAATTTTACGGGCTACAAACAGCAGTCCCACATTCAAAATTTACTAACAGCAGATTATCTGTTCATGTCTGGGGACGGACGCTGATAGGCCTAGACCTATCATTGTTGGCCGTTTAATTAATGAACGATATTGCGATGTATTCGAGGATGTTATGTTGCCGTCTGTCCGTCATATACTTGACGACAATGTTACTTTTCAATACGTAAATTTAAATTTATATTTCGTTTTTTAGATCAAATATAAAAAAAGTAATTACTTATAGGCATATTATCCAATACATATGTATGTCCAATACGTTCCAACCTGCTTAAGTAACTATCGTATCGTTTTGAACGATAGAGGATGTTTTGGAAAAAAGATGTATTCCTGTACTTCAAAACGAACTTAATTTACATAATTTATGAATGGCAGATGGCATGGATAACATTTGTATTAGAAAAATGCAATTAAAAAAATGAGAAGCGAAAATTAAGAGTAAAATAGAATATATCCTTATATTTACTTTGATTCATAGTTTATGTATGATAGTATATATATATATATATATATATATATATATATATATATATATATATATGTATATTAGTATAATAAAAAGCTCCGAATTTTGTATATTGATTGATGTATTTTAAGATATGTCTGCGGTTGTTAATGCTTATGCATTGTGTATTTCCATTTCCATTTTTATTCTATTACTGTTGTTTATCTGTTATTTTCCTATTTCTAGTGACATCTTCAATTTAATTAGATCCACTGATACCAGAAATGAAAAGCAGACCTTTTCATAAAAAATCATTAGTTATATTACGTACTGTACTGACCAGTTTTTCAAAATGAGTCATGTACCATACTGATGCCGGAAATTGTCTCGTCCCAGAGTTTGCTTACTGTCAATTTTAAATTGTACTTATTGGCAATTCATTTAAATAAAATATAAGAAATACACGTTACAAAGCTACTAAATTTGCATCTGATAAATAAGACTTGTAACATTAAATTTTCATCAAAACAAACCTCTCTTAAAGAATCATTCTAAATTTTTCGTCTTCAACTACCAGTATTTATTACCTTTGTCATATATGAAACTACCAGTAGCAGATGATTTTAAAGTTAGACAATTCAATTATTTTATTTTATTCACGTTGAAAATGCATTAATTTGGCTTATCAATTTTTTTAAAAGACCTAACCTTTTACAAACACCCTCTTCTCTTAACACTCGCTTCCGACACATCTCTCAAATGTAGCAAACGTGCACGTACGTGAGTGATTATTTTACCATACATGTAGTATTTAACGCACACTACATATTTCGCGGTCGCGAAATGTAACTCCTGTTTCAAGAAGACAAACACTAGTAAACCACAACTTTCGATACCTATTTTTTGCAATTGATTATATTTTCTTTTTATCTATTGCTATCACTTATTAATAAGCTCAAAGTTTTACATTTCTTTATTTAAATTAGTGAATAAAATTTTAAGATCAACTTGGTGTTTTATTTCAACTAATAAACTTCTTTTTAGTATTGACACACGTCCCAGACTGTTTATGCATAATCGTAAATCAAATATCTATTATGTAGCCTAAGCAATATTTTGAGAAATTGGCAAACATTGAGCAAGTTTACTTAACATAAGAGCTGTGATGTGAGAGATTAGAAAAGCTTATGCCCTAACATTTTTGTAATAAGATTTTGCTGTTATCTTATCATTGCAGATTGAACAATCAGAAATATAATCTTGGAGCTTATACGAAAATATGACTACTATAAAAATGTGTATTTTAAACTAGCTTGTATGTGAAGCAAAACTATAATAGAATTACTTACATTTCTATATTCATCCTTATAAAATAATTCCAAAGGAAAATTGTCCTTTTCTTCACATGCTTTATCATGGAAATTCAAAGATATTAGATCGTCTTTATCGTTCAGCTCAATGCATTTTAAATCTAAAATCTTCACATTTTTATTATTTTGATTTAATTTATCGTCCACATTTCCATCGATATTGCGAACCTATACGTGTAAATGTATACACATTAATAAAAAAGGCCTGTTTCTATTTAAAATAGTAAACTTTACAGATATTATATGAATTGACTCGGTGGATTGCTCAAAAATTTTTTTACGTTTCGCATCTTGCTTGACATTATTTACAGTTTGAAATACAGATCTCCTTCGTTTTTTTCTGGACAATTCTAGTACAGCATTTACTCTACTGAGACCAGTTTCTTTTTTTTCATTAGCGTTTTCCAGGTCTTTGTGAATTTGAAAAGTAGCCATTACTTTCCTAATACGATAAAACTAAAATTAAAATATATAAATACAGAAAATTCTAGATTATACAAATATGCATTTAAATATTAATTAATAGAAGAGTAATTGTAACTTACAATTCTAAGTTGAAATTATTGAACTGGTATACACCCGACAGAGAATAAAATGTGCTTATTTCTGATTTTTTTTTGCTTTTTCTTTGTCAAATTGAAATTTTCTTTTTACCGCCATTTTTTCTCATCCTATTCGATTTCCGCCTTTTTACAAAGAAAATCCCTAAATGAGTATATCAATAATTATTTTACTAATATTATTTTAGGTACATAATCGTACCAAGAATATTCTTTTATTAATATAGTATTAATCAATACTCTTAAAAAAGAGTAGATACTTTTTAAGCAGATCCCAAGATTCAGATAAATTTTGATTTTGTTTGTTGGCTATACCAATCACATCCATTTTGTCATTTCATCTGAAGTGTTAAGTAAACGTTCAATGGAGTTTTTGTATGGCTATATCTTATTCATATTCTTATACTTTAACTAAAGTGTTAATACCTGTCTTGTTAAAATATTTTGATTATTATTATTTTCAAAATTATTTCGAAATGTAATGGACGTTTCTATATAATTAAATAGAAGCCAAATAATATATGGAAAAACAAGTAATGACTTGGTGTTATAATAGTGAGTTTATATATCGATTTATTTTAAAACTTAAAATACGTCTTCTCTATTATTTCAGCGTGAAATTTAAATTGTGAAATATGTCTGTGCATTATAAATTTAAATCTGCATTGGAATATGATACAGTAACATTCGATGGTTTACATATATCAGTAAAGGACTTAAAAAATGCTATTATTCAACAAAAACGCATTGGAAAAAACACAGATTTTGATCTACAAGTTACAAACGCACAAACCAAAGAAGGTAGTTATAAATGCATTTTTATATAAAAAAAACTATTAAATTTTCTCACAGTATATGAAGATGAAGAAACTTTAATACCGAAAAATACATCTTTGCTAATAGCACGTATACCTGTTATACCTTCAAATAAATCTAAAACATGGGAAGGTTATGGAAATGATAGTACACCCATCACAAGAGCCGATGAAGGAGGTCCTATTGCAAAAGCTGTGGATCTATCAAGCTTAGATGCTTCAGAGGATGATAAAATTCATGCAATGATGCTTCAATCAACACAAGATTATGATCCTAGCAAGTAAGTGTCTTAATATTATTTGATTTGTAATTATAAGTAATTAAATGTTGATATTTTTATTTTTTCGCTTGCCAAAATGAGGTTCACAAATAAGTAAGTTCTAATTTAGAATTTTCTTTTAAAGTTTAAATTCATCAGGCTAAACGTAGATTAGTTATATAGGAAATATATTTTTCTAATCACATGAAGTGTATCAGAAATTATAATAACTAAAAATGTTTTAGTTTTGTTTTTTGTATAAATTATTTTAAATAGTGGACCTCTAGAAACTTGTTTTTAATTTTTGCTTTATGTAGGGCAAATATATATGCCTTGTCATAAATATTGTTACAAGTGAAAATATAAGTACTTTACAAATTTCCATATTAATCCTTTCAGGTTTTATGATGTATTTTATAAATGACAATTGAGTATTAATTTATTAATCAATTTTGGCAATGTATCCAAAGTATGTTGTATATGTTCTTATGTGAAAAGTGAATATGATTATTTAAATTTTTAAGATTATTATACATTAAAAGTATGAACAATTTTTTTTTCAACGCATAGGAACTAATGAAATCTTTGTTTGTACTTCTACAGTAAAAGCGTTACTTTATAAAAGTTTTCTATCGAAAGTTGTTGCTAATGTATTTAGAAGAAAAAGAAACTACATAACTGGTTCGTACTTTAATTCAATTTTCATAACTTTCTGGAGAATGAGTTTATTTATATATATATAGAAGGGTTATAACGATACTCTCTACACTAGAGCCTAGTGTAGATCGTAGCAGCGCAAGCGTGTATTGCTTACCTTAATAAAGTTATATAAACAAACTTACGATCCTTTGCGACTCCTAGGGAAGAACTAGCCAGTGAAGTAGAGTAGGAGTAGGAGAGTAGAGCGTATATGAAAGTTATTAAGAGGCGCCACAGCATTTAATCCCTAGTAGCGTCCCTACTAATGTTGAAGCACATGGATTCTCCAATATATGCTAATGGCCAAACAACAAAAGTTGGGCAATACGAAAATAAAATAAAACGTTAGGGTGAAGCAGGGGAGAAAACTCATAATCGATTATTGACAGTCAACTCATTTATAAATGAGAATACCAAATAATTACTTTCAAGTACCCCAGGATTAAATGTCCAACCCTGGAATGTGAGATCTGATATACTAATAAAATTTTTCTAACCAATAATAATATACAGACTTGTTCATTCTAGAATTAGATATGCGCTGTCCACAAGTGGAAAGAGTGCAGTTAGGTTAAAGCGCGCTAGAAAGGAGGATAGAATATCTCTCACTGGCAGTTTCGTTTTCTCCCACTTTTGTATTGCAAACAACTTCCCCTACTTTCTCGCGTGTTACGCGTGAGAATGTCTGAAATCAGTCTTCACCAGCGACATGATGCTGGTAATTGCGATCTAAAGCTAGTTGTGTAAATATCACCCAATTACTAACATTAAATGAATGCTACTGGTATTTCAGATTTAAATTTACTGGTATAAATACCAGCTAATTGTTGATCTTAAATGAACGATACTGCCTAAAGTTATTTATATAGAGATCAGCCAATTACTAACATTAAACGAATGCTGTTGGTATTTCAGATCTAAATTTATTGGTATATCTATAATTTACTAACAAAATAATTAGTGACAAAACAGGGCTATTCTAGTAAGTATATCCCTACTAATTCTAAGCTAATTAGTTTCAAAAGATCTTAAATTATAACTTCTTAATCAATAAACAATGAGTTAGACTAGATATGTATACAGCTCACAAAATCTTATATTAACATTATATTTTTTTTTTGGACTGAAGGTTCATTCACTGAAAATAACAGATAAAAAACGATCTACTACTAATGTCTCTGAACTAACTAATCAGCTAATTACTTTGACAATATGATACGTTGACTTTAATTATACTTGAATTACTGATGAAAATAAAGACTTATAGCTACTGAAATGTACAGTTTGTAAGTAACGTTAAAAATTTCTCTGTCTTGGCTTATTTGAGGATGTTGCATCGAAGTACTTCAGACTGTTCAAATCACCAAAAGCATGGGATGATTACAGTTGTATGAAGTGTTTCAATACAGGCTTGAAGATATGGGGCGACAGTCCCTAATATATATATATATATATATATATATATATATATATATATATATAGATACAGCTTCTCAAACCAATAACTTTTACTAGAATCACTCAATTGTAGGACAAACAAAACACTAAGAGTTTCAGCTCTTACATGGAATCCTCAATTATCGTGGAGGGCTGTAAAAAGAATTTTCTATACGGGCGTAGCACAAGATGGGTGTCCGCACACGTGATTTCGACAGAAAATATTTCGCCAATAAACTAATCCAAATTTGACAAAAAAGTAACATCGACATGGAATTCCCTAATTAATACGTAATTAAGGAAATAACGATCATTACCTTAATCTAGTAAGAAACCCGACTTATGGTATGAGGGTAGCCGTTTATATTTCGGGAACTGGCAACATTGTTAGTGTTACCTCCGACCTGATGATTGCCTCGTGAAGTTTTCATTTTTGACAATATATTTTCTGGTCGCTATTTCTATTGTTGACAGTAACTTGATTTTTTTTAAGTTTATATCAGTGAAAAAATGGAATTAACTCGCCATTTTCGTGCAATTATTTTTCATAACTTTCGGCGTGGATTATTTCAACAAGACGCATCGACGAGTTGAATTCTTTATATGTTGATGAAGCACCATCGAAACAGTATATCGTCGGTATAGTGAATTCAAACTTGGACGGCGTTCTTTGGACAATGAATTTGGTGAAGGTTGTCCCACAAATGTCGTTGCGTCGGAGAACATTAATGCAGTGTCTGAATTGATAATGCAAGGCCGTCATATGATATACCGTGAGATCGAGGCATCTCTAGATATTAGTAACACCAGCGTGCATAAGATCCTGCATGAACATTTAGCCGTTAAGAAGCTATGTTCACGTTAGGTACCACATAATTTAACAACCGCTTAAAAAAGGACTCGCGTCGATTGGTGCCAGAATATGCACAAAAATACAATGGCGGTGCTTCAAAGAACATTTATAAAGTCGTCACAGGTGACGAATCTTGGATCTGTACGTATGAGTCCGATAGTAAACAGCAGTCGACTGTGTGGGTATTCCAAGTTGAGCCAAAACCAACAAAAGTTGTTCGCGCTCGAAGCACATCAAAATAAATGGTCGCCCGTTTTTTTTTCGGAAAAACCGGTCACGTTGCTACCGTGTCTTTAGAGTAAGTATGGGTACCTTTGACATGTTGTGGGCCAAACTTTAATGTGCAAATACGTTCGCGGGCCGCGTTTAAAAGTAGTGCATTTTAAAGTAGTGTTCATAATTTTTAGCGATAGATATCAGACATGCAATAATACAATGTCTCGCGGGCCGGATCAAATCTTACAACGGACCGGTGGTTGCCCACATATACGTAGTAGGCGCCATAAATTCTCGGCCTGATATAGAAAAAAATAACTTGGTAAAATATAATAATTTTTATTTTTCAATATAATCTCCCCGAACTCCAATACATTTATTACAACGATCAATTAATAATTCTATACCTTTGTAAAAATACTCTAAAGTTTTTCCCTCAAAATGTTCTATTACAGCTGCTTGCAACTCCGTATCGTCCTTAAAACGACGTCCCCGAAGGTCTTTTTTTAAATTAGAAAATAAATAATAATCACTAGGAGCCATGTCCGGGCTATACGGTGGATGTTCCATTTCTTGAAAACCGCATTCGCGGATGGCAGCTTGTGAAATAGTCGCAGTATGGACGGGTGCATTGTCGTGCAGTAATCGAACACCTTTTGTCAATTTTCCTGGACGTTTTTCACGAATATTGTTCCTCAATTTGTGCAGTAAAGACGCATAATATGTGCTGTTGACAGTTGTATTACGCTCTTTAAAATCTATGAGTAAAATGCCCTCACAATCCCAGAATATTGTGGCCATCACCTTTTTGGTTGATTGAACGACTTTTGCCTTTCTGGGACGAGGTTCATCGGGTCGCCGCCATTCCATTGATTCCTTTTTAGATAGGGGATCATAAAACAGAACCATTGTTTCATCTCCTGTGACTATGGACTCCAAAATCGGTTTTGGGTCGTCTCCACACATGTTTAAAAACGAGCGCGCACATTCGACCCGACGTTGACGTTGGAGAGCAGAAAGAAGACGCGGTACCCATCTTGCGCTAATCTTGTTCATACCCAAATGGTCATGGAGAATTCGGCGAACACTACTTTCGGAAATGTTAGACATCACTGCTAATTCCTTCACTTTCAAACGGCGATCTTCTAATACCATTTCTTCAACAATTGAAATTTTTTCAGGCGTTACCACTTCAATTGGCCGACCGGAGCGCTCATCATCTTCAAGGGATTCTTGCCCCAAACGGAAACATTTTGCCCACTTTTTTACAGTGGAATATGAAGGAGATAAATTACCATAAACGCCGTCTAAACGTTGTTTAATTTGAGTTGGTGTATGCCCTTCTTTTGTTAAGAACTTAATGACCGCACGGTACTCAATTTTCGTTACCTCAGACATTTTCATGCACTACTTGCGTTGTCTGGCTGGGTACTAAAAACTACTACTCTTAGAGCCGTAATATATATGGTGTAGGCCTTGCGCATGCGCACCTATGATGCATCGAAGTTTGAACACGTTTGAACCTGTATAAGCTTGTCAGGCCGAGAATTTATGGCGCCTACCTCGTACTTTAGAGAGTTGTACAACGGTCAATTCATAACTATTTGTTTGCCAAAAGTTTTTGAATAAAGAAGGAAAATAAACCGAAAACGACAGATTATTCTCCACGATGACGATGCGAGCTCTCACAGGTCGGTTCGCAATTGAATATTTCACCGGGCAAAACATTGATTTGATAAGCCATCCGCCGTACAGCCCCGATCTAGCACCTTGTGATTTTTTCTTTGTTCCCACATGTGAAGGATAAATTTCGTTGTCAACGGTTTTCTACGCCGGAAGAGGCAGTTGAGGCATTCAAAACTCATATTTTGGAGATACCGTCTTCCCAGTGTCAGCAATGCTTTTCGGATTGGTTTCAAGGAGAATATTTTGAAAAGTAATAAAACTGTTTTCGATAATAAAATTTTTTTTTGTTCTCTATTCCCGAAATATAGACGGCTACCCTCGTATTACTAACGAGATGGCTCTAATGTTATCGCAAAGGAAAGATCAAAATGACTGTCAATTTTAAATAATTACTTACAAAACAAAGGGCCACTGGCGTTAGAAACTCGAGAACAGAACCGTAACGGGTCAAATCACATCTGGTGGAAATTGCACTTCCGATGAATCAATTGATAATTGGAAAGTTAGATAACATTTCACAAAAGGTATTAAATTACTATGCACAGCGAGATTCATGAAATTTGGGACGGGATAAGGTTTTAACAGGGTTTTTTTGTTTAAAACATAAGCGAACAAAAGAGCAATAACAATTTATTTTTGAAAAATTTTAGTGTAAAATTAAAATGAATTTGTGTATTTTGAATTCACCATTAGCATTCTATTATATATTTCACTTGTTGAAGATAGATGTGAATTTTTATATCTAATTTTGTTATCGTTATTTATTGTTTTGTATTAATTATCACAATAGGCTGTAAAATAAAAATTATCGAAATTCCTAGATTAATCTACTACAACTTAATTAACTAATTAAAAAGTAGAATAGTTTATATTTATTCTGACTTATTAGAAATGTCATCAGAAGAGTTATCAAGTTATTTTAAGTTTTTCTGTTTGTATATCAACAGTTTTCATTTTCTATGTATTTTTTTAACATTTCTAATGTGCTCGCATTGTTTTTCCAATCCAAGGAGCACTCAGTGTATCACGTAACATTATCGTCAACAGCAGAGCAATCACGGTACGCGATGCTATGGCATACGGGGGTCATATACGTCTAGTGCGGTAGAGCGGACAGTCACGGGTCGCCGTTATGTAGACTATATTTAGAAGTATTTCCCTATCAGTACGACAACGCACGACCATACGTACATAACACGTGTAGTACGGGACTTTATAGATCACCATCGTATATGGGTGCTTGCTTGACCTGGTCGTTCTCCAGATCTCAGTCCGACTAAACATGTTTGGTACATGATTGTTCGGAAGTTTCAGCAATATCTGCCTACCTTGGCTAATGTTAAAGGGCCACGGTTACGCTTCATACAGCCGCTGATTGATTCCATGCCGGATAGCATTTCTAGGATAACGGCGGCTCGAGGGCGAAATTATCGCTATTAGTACATCATCACCTACGTTGCTATTACTTGCATACCAAATTTTATTGTGTTATAATTTGCGTTTCGGACATATCTAGAGGTGTGCTTATTAATTATGGCCAACGGTGTATAGGGCGTCTTAAAATACAGGGACAGCAAACTTTCACGATAGATTAACACGACGTTTGGTATGCAATAAAATTTATCAGTAAGAGAAGTACGCTACAGGTCCCTTTTATCAATATTTTATTATAAAAAAGTATACGTGTATTATATATTTATAGGAAATGTCACCTTGGCTATATAAAATACATGAATACATTATTGCACACTAATTTATTCTGTAAATTATATGCGAGTTAATTTACAAATTAAGCAAGCATGTATAAACAAATGTCTAAAATTTGCTCTACAAAATATCTGAATCGTTCTAAAACTTTATTCGGTGGAATCTTTGTCACTATTTAATTTAGTAATGAGCTCCGGATAAATTTTTTTGTAAATCCTTGTATTTTGTTTCAATTTCCGTTATATGACCGATTGTTGCCATACATTTGCAGATATGTTTTTAATTCTTTTATTTTATAACATTCACTGAATTTCAGCGATTTATTTTTCTTTATATGTTTCATATTTCTTCCTTGTTGTCTATGCCTGTCGATAACAAGTAAATAACCGTACTGCTACTTATGGATCCTCGAACTTTCCATTATATATTGCCTTCTACAATTTTCTTGTATTTGACTCCGTTTGCTTTTAACAACATCCACTTCGAATATTTAATATCCTCAGTCATGGAACCCCTAAACTATCATCTGTAGATACATAATTTTTTACATTGAGGGAGTATATCTTCTGTCATACTATTTCAACATCTTCCAATGTTACTTTTTTAAATCGTCCACTATCATATAATTTTTTTCTTTCAGAAATGCCAATATTCACTATTTTTCTAATAGTCGATCTATTTAGGAAATTGTGAAGCTTTTTGGGTAGCTTTCAAAATACACAATCCATCTATTTCTATTAAACTCTTTTATACATTTAACACAGTTTGCTTTGCAATCATAGATAAATGTTGTCTTTGCGTTCTATTACACATTTCATCACCGCCGCTAACATCCACATCTGCTGGTGGAACATCTTCTCTTAAAGGAACTACAGTACTATTTTACCAAGGTCTGAACATTGTAAACCTTTTAATTTACAATGGCGTATCACCTTAACTGTTTAAAATAAATTGAATTGAATGCCTTATTTAATTATAACATTTTGACGTTAAGTTGGGGATGACATCTCAATTTTCTCTACAGATCAAGTATGGAAATGTAATATTACAAAAATACACTAAAATACACAGTATTAAAATCCTTTGTTTTTCTTGTGCCACTATATCGTAATACCGTTCTTCTTGGTATTTATAAATAACAACATAATAACGAAAGAACACTTACACTGACCCAGATGCTTTACGACCATTTGAAATTTGTCTACCATCGCGTCAATAGACTTTTCATGGAATTATTTATAATTCTGCACTATATTTTGAAACGAAGCTTGTTTGGCGCTATTATTGATACCATTTTGTCAAAATCTACTGTTATACTGACAATTTGTTTAGCCCTCAACTAATTTATTCTACGTATTTATAACAAAAGTGGGCTAGCAATGGTACTATAATTACTGAACTTATGCTTAGACATATTACTTCTGTAGCAGTGCAGTAAATCGTATCTAGAAATATACGTGAATAACTTTATAATAATCTGAATATGCTTAAACTAATCCTTTAACGGTAATATTCCTACAAATATTTTTGTTGAAATTGTATTTTTGGCTTTCCTAAACTCGCTAAATAAAGAAGAGCTTAACATATCCCTTTTGTGCTGACCCGGAAATTGACACAATCTAAACGGTTAAAAATATGCGGAGCATGTTGAAAAAGTAACGTACTCATCCTCGAACTCACTAATAGCAGTTTTAAAAGATAATATTTTTAGACATTGGCAAGGGAACGCAAAATTGCAAGAAGTGGTAAAAACTTATATGTCCAGTATGCCAGAAAGAATTAGTGCAGTCATTAAAGCCAAAGGAGGATTAACAAAATATTAATGTAATATCTCCAAAAAGCATAAATAGATATTTTGTACTAGTAATATGTATCTGCCTTTATTTTATTTCTGATAAATTCGAAAAATGCCAATATGAGAAGGTAGCTCTAATAAAATTACTGGGGACTCTATTATAATTGGTATTATTTTGACAAGCTTCTCATACCATAGTCGTTGTATGTCTACTGTATTATTTACTGGTATATCCGATTAAAAATATTTGTCTATTATTTTCAACTGAGATTATATTTCTTTGTTTATTCCGGTATAAATTTGTGTCATGTTTATGTTGTACACATCATTATGTAGTTTTATTTTTGTAAGTGAAATTATTTAGTACTTTTATTACTTTGCACGGTAGCTGGTCTGTACAAGAACGATCGATATTAAACGAATCGAATTATAAGTGATTATTAAAGTACGGGAATCCGATATTTATAATCGAATCCTGGCCTAAAGAATTAAGAATATTGCTTTTCTTGTAAAAATACCGTTTGCCTATGAACGAAATGCTACTTGTGACAGTGTTCACGACAAGACTGTACATTTACAGGCATGACTTTTTTTCTCTATAACTACAATTTTTATACTTATAATAAAGTATTACTAATATTGTTACAGCTATCTTAAAATACGTGGTGCAAACCAAATTGGCACAGTTCCTCCAAATTATAGATGTTATAAGTGCCATCAAACAGGACACTGGATTAAAGATTGTCCTTTAAGTCAAGGCTCAGTATGTTAACTCTAATTTTTATAATTTCAATACATCTAGGGCATTTTTATTTTCTACAGGAACCAATAGAAATAAAAAAGAGTACTGGTATTCCTCGAAGCTTCATGGTGCCTGTGGAAGGGCCACAGGTTCAAGGCGCCATGATGACCCCAAATGGTTCGTATGCTGTTCCAGTGTTAGATCATCAAACTTATACTCAAAAACAACAACCTGCTCCGCCTTCAGTACAGGAGGAACAGCCTGAAATACCAGAAGATTTAATTTGCTCGATATGTTCCGGATTGTTGACTGATGCTGTTATGATACCTTGTTGTGGGAATTCATTTTGTGATGAGTGCATCAGAAGTTGTTTGTTGGAATCTGAAGATCATGAATGTCCGGATTGTCATGAGAGGGATATTTCACCAGCCACTCTAATACCAAATAGGTGAGAGAAGTTGTGAAGCGATTATTACTGCATGTTTAAAAACCTTATTATATAAGTGTTCTTGTTTTATAATGTTTCCAATACTACATTTTATATTATAATGAAACTAGTTTTTCGTATCATTATTAAATTTACATGGTGTATATATACAATGGAAGACTAAGTAATAATATAGGAAAATCATGAGAATATGCGTTATATTTAACATTTTTATAATTATTGTATTGTTTTGAAGTGAAAATATTGAATCGATACTACCTTCAATGTCATCATTCTTGAACAATTACACTTATCTCAATATCCTAACTAAACTGAACAAAATAGTAGTAGTGATATAGTAATTGAAAAGAAAATGTAAGATGTGGATATATTATTTAATAAATAATATAAAATGCACTTAATATTTGGTTGTAAAGCACTACATCACGCATCATATAGCTATAGATTTTCAATAGAATTACAGGTCAAACATTGTGCTGGTCACAGCACAATGTTTGAAACATTCGTATTATTCTATTGTGTTTTTATATGTCCATCTTTAGTTAAAGTATTTATAATTAATTTAATTCCGATGACCTGTTGTTCGGGAAGGTTTTTTGTGGAATCGCTTTCCTGTTTAAGTAAATGTTGACAGATCAAGATCTTAGGTCACACTCTGAGTGCGACTGTAATAATAACTCATGTTCTGTGAAAACCCCCTAGAATTGCCGTTAGGTTGTTGGGGGATGTGGGGGCACGCATTATTATGGCCTAGATATCTCGCATTTCCTCAGCCTAACGCCGGGAAACTTTTCACTGTACACGGCTGATATTGTATTGTTCTGTTATCCATCACACAACAGTAGTCACTACAAGTTTTATAATGTTTTGTATGCTTATTGAAAGGTTGTTATCATAGCTGCGATTGTGTTGATCAAATGATGAATAATAGTCAAGTTATCTATTGTTGATTGAGAAACTTTCTGATTATTACTGTTGTTCTTATGACTGCTTTTTGTATCTCTCTGTGTGCATGTGGATTTATTTCTAGAGTTTGTATGTGATGGAAAAATTGTTTTGCTGTAATATCTATTACTGACATCACAATCGGCACTATTGTTACTACCTTTTTAGTTCGATTGCGTCTATTATGTCAGTTTTCTTTTGTTTTTCATCAATAAGTGTAATGTCTGGTCTGTTATTAGTAATTTGTTTATCTGTGTGTATTGTCCTGTTCCAGTATAGTTTGTAATCATTGTTTTCAAGGAAACTTCTGGGGTGTATACGTAATTTACTGTGTTAATTTTTACAAGTTGATGTTTGAGTACAAGTTCTTAGTATATCATTTTTGCTGCAATATTGAGCCTCTCTATATAATCCTTAACAGCAAGTAGTTTATACCCTCCTGTTATATGTTCTGTAGTTCCTTTGAATTGGTGACATGTTTGCAATTGTCATTTTATAAAGGTTCTTTAATTATGTGTTTTCTATAGTTCTTTGTGGCGATTACATCGTCTTGTATTGCTAAAACAAATTCTTCTGTTTTTGGAAACAATTGTCCCATTTTTAGCCATTGGTATGATAATCCTTTATCCATGGCTATGTCTTGCATGATATTGTAATTAGTGCTGTGCAGAGTTTTTCTGGACCATTTCTCTTTCTTTTATATGTTATGTAGTTATTTTTAGAGTTTTATTTTCTACGTTTTCTTGTTGAGATTTAATAGTGTATATTTGTTGTGTGTTAATACAATTGCTTTGTGTGTTAGAGTGTTTTTGTTTCGTAAGTATTTTCTTAAATTTAGTATTTGTGTATTGTGTAATGTTTGTATATCTATCATGATTCTATCATATTTTGTTAATTTTGTTCCATTAATCCATCCAGTTTTGGACCATTTAATTATGTCAAAAGAGTACGTGAGAACTGGTACTGCGTATATGTATCAATTGCTTTAAATATGTTTTTGGAGTTAACCTTTGATGTTATTCTTTGTCCATATTTTCTTTTAATTTGTTATTAATTATTATTATTAGAGCTCATATGATTATTATTATTATTGTATGGGCTTAGCACTAAAATAAAAAGCACCCGCAAACCATTACACACATTCAATAGTTTTCAAAATGTATTGTAACTAATATGTTGTGTTAAGAGGTGATACTATGCACGTTCACTTGACTAAAATAAAATGGGTTATTCTTACGAATGTAGAGAATACTGTATGTTCTTTAAAAAGCGATATACTATACCTCCTTAAAAATCCAGTTTTCTTGTTTTTCTAGCTATCGAATTATTTTCTTTCAGCTTTCTTCGATTCTTCGGGCATCAGCCCGAGAAATTAAAATAAAAATTCAGATTGAATTGCATCAGTTTACTCGACCAATTTAAAAATTCTTGAATAAGACAAATAGAAAATGTTGATAGCGATAGAAAATGGGAATTTCAAAAATCATAAAGGAGACAGTGTTATAGGTCGTCTTTCATGTTCGATTTTCAAGGGTGTTACAAAATGTATCGATTATCATGTATTTAATTGTAATCGTGATATTACTATTCAACAACTTAAAACTTACTCAACTGATAAAGATTCCTGAGGTAATTTGAAAGCACATAAATTCGAAGTGGTGTATAGTTCATTTAAAGTGTCAGTTCCAGTGAATTACCATGATAATGTTAAGTATCCCGAAATATGGGCTGAGAAAATTTTCATTAACAGCTTCAAGATTCGCTTTTTTACATCGAAGAACATCCGAAATAATCCAGGAAAAACGCTAGTTACGACATTGTGTGTCATCCAAAAGTGTTCTCTTTTATCAAAACAAGTATATCACGTAAACAATAAATCTAAATCTACATTTTATGCATCAGAACATATAATGTCTAGGGAATAAAATGCAAATTGAGATAGTATTGATTTAGGGTGATTTTCTTTATTTTGCATACTACTGTTAATGTTCCCACAAGGGTTACTAATAATTCATCTCTTGCTTGGATCATTTTTTAGTAAATTTACCCAATGAATCATAATGCTTCATGTGTAGACAATGGTCTCTCGGACCATTTCACCTAATTGCTAAAATTCACTTTCTTCGATCAGGTCGATTATAAATCTATTATTTATACGCGTAATTTCTGCAAATTCTTTAAATTTATTTAATAATTATTTAAAATCTGTTTATAAATGCAGTGGCTTCTTTAAATTTATCGAGATTTTGTTTACTACATCAATATTTTTTTCCCGTATGTAAAATGTAATGTAAGCTGTAATAATATTATTGAGTAACCCCTGAGGTTATTGACGTAAAAAAAATTTACTTCAAAAAGTCTCAGCGAAAAATATCTTATTTTTAAAATAGATTATCTAAATTATCAATCTTTTTACAAAACATATATTCAAGAAAAAAGGAAGCTAATGATCACTTTGTATCAGAGTCTAATAATAAGTTTAGGGCAGTTTGGTCTGTTATCAAACATAACAGTAGCAAAGTATCGCAGTGAATCTACTTTACCTAATATAATAGTTCCTTAATTAGCGTTGATAGTTTCAATAATTATTTTTCTTCTGTAGCTAACAATTTCGTCTTTCTTATTCAATCGTATTAACTACAATTACATTACAATTACGTAACTTTAGTTCATCATTCGTTTCTTGTTTCATCTATAGAAAAGAACGATGTTATTGAATCCGCCTTGAGGTCAATACCTCTTCCTCATGTTATAAGAATTTTATTTTATGGTATGCAAATTATTTAATAAGTTTCCATTAGGAATTAGAAATGAAACTACTTTTATTAAATTTGAAATTTCGTTTAAACATTTTCTTGTTTATATTAATTGTTATACTATGGACGATTTTCTTAATATATGATTAGTTCTTGAATAATTATTATTTATTAGATAATTGGTATGTTAGAGGATTTCTATTTTCTTTGTTAACCAGTTTGTGTTTATATTGTATACATCTAGTGTTGAAACAAACTATATTATTTTTTATGATATGTTTCAAGTTTAAAATATATTACGTGATTAGACTTCATGCCGTAATTAAAATCGCTAACACTAACTAAAACACGTGTTGCATTTGATGTTGTGGTGAATACCACGAATGTATTGTAATGTGTAGAGCGTTGATACCTATCATTCAAATTGATATTTATTCTTTATAATTGCGTTTCCTATGTTTTAACTATAGATTTAAAAAAAAACTAATGAGATTTCGTGTAAATGAATTACAAACTATAGTAGACGGGATGGCATAAATGCACTTTTTGACTACACGATATATATGGAGAGCTAAAGTTATAGTTTAGTCTATACCAATATGATTTGTAAGTTTGTTGGAATCTGGAACCAATAAATCCAATTTGAGACTATTTTAATGACTTTATAAATATTGATATACCTAAAAAATAACATAACAAAATAGAAGCGTACCTGAATGTGAAAATTAATATCGAGTTTGGAAATAAATTCCATAGTATGCAATTCTCATGTAATTTTGCAAGAAATTAGGTGTTTGTGTAGAAAGTTATTTAAGATGAAGTTTACGTCGGAAAATCGATACTAACGATCATATGAGACAAATTTAAATATAATGAGTAAAACATCCGACAGATGGCAGAAGCGGCAGAAAAGTGAGAATTTAATGTAAAACATGAGTTAAAGCAAATAAATTTAATAAATAATGAAGAAATTGAATTTAAGACATTTTGAAAAAAGGACAATGATAAAATGATGACGCGGAAGATAAAAAACAGTGATTGTCTGCCCCGGTAGTCTTTTTGGCACCTATATAAGCGGAGCAACAGTCGAAGACGAGAGAATTCTCTTTCAAAGTCAAAAGATAAATTTTGTAAATATTTGTATGCATAAAATTTTGTTAATTAATTTTACTGTACTGTGGTGACATATTAGAGGCTCTACGCTTCCATAAGATACTAATAGCTCTTTAAATATGTAATTAATTTAATTTTACTCAAAAATTTTAAATTTATTTTAAGTTAACTTCTTGTCTCGACTTGATTAATTTAAAATTAATTATTTGATTTTTATCAGGTTGTTACATATGAAATGTCCGATTTTGTAAGGAATAAAAAAAAGTCTAAATTTAAAAAAATATAAATATTTATTCTGCAAAATAGTCTCCATTTACATCAATAGTTTGTTGCCAACGGCCTGGAAGCTGAAAAATTCCCTTTGAAAAGAAATCTAGGTTTTGACGGCTCACATATTGCTCAAACACTGCTATTACAGACTCCCGGTCAGGGAAGTCCCTATTTTTTAGGTGATTGTCTAAACTTCGGAAAAAATGAAAATCAGTTGGAGTTTTGGATTGTCTGTCGTGCAACCTGAGGCCTTGCATTATCATGAAGAAGTATGGGTCCATGTCTATTGACTAGTGAGGGCTGCAAGCGGCTCAATTTTCCATGCATAGTTTCCAGTTCGGCACAATAGGACGCTGCCGTGATGGTTTCACCAGGTTGCAAAAATGAATAGTGAATAATACCCTTACTGGTCCACCATACAGTCACCATAATCTTTCGCGGGTGAAGTGATGCTCGTGCATGCTGTCTTGGTGCTTCACATCGATCTAACCATTGTCTTGACCGTCTCCGATTATCATAAAGTATCCACTTTTCGTCACACGTTACCACTCGATGAAGAAACGGTTCAACTTTCTGTCGATTAGCCAAAGAGGTAGCCACCTCTAATCGACGGAGCTTATTGGCTTCCGTTAATTGGTGCGGCACCCATCGATCGAGTTTCTTCACTTTGCCAATCGAAGAAAGGTGACGACTAATGGTGGCAATGGACACTTGAAATGTTTCTGCAAGGCTACGCACTGTTGTCGACGGATTACTTTCAACTTCTACACGCAGCTCGTCGTCATTAACGGTGCTACGTGCATATCCGCGAGGCTCATTTTCCAAATAAAAATTTCCCTCGCTGAATTTTTTAAACTATCGCCGTAATGTGTGTTCATTACACGTGGTTTCACCGAACGTCTGATTAATTTCTCGCGTTGCTGCAGCTGCATTTAATCCCTTTTTAAATTGAAAGAGGTAAGTTGCCCGAATATCTCTTGCCGACAGCATTTCCATAGGCGAGACAAGGACAGGTGTATTAATCTTTCCAAGAAATGGAACAAGTACACACTTCAAAATACCCTTTTCTACAAATACAATAATAATTTTCACCAAAAACATACACGTCTTCACACAGGTGCGATTCAGTTCAGACTGAAGGAAAAAACGGACATTACATTTGTAACAACCTGATATTTAACATTCAGTTCTTGACGTGCACTATTACGTGATCACCATGTGTTTACTAGATAAATGGATGTATTGGAATTACGTGATTCAGTTAAAAAGTTTATTTTGTATTTTCTTAAACATCTGGTTGTGGACGTGTACTATTAGGTTGGTGATCACCATATATGTACTAAACAACGGATGTATTTAAAATAGTTTATCTTGTTTTGATTTAAACCATAGAGAAGAAATTAAAATTAATAATTTTTTACTTTGGATTGTAATTTCTGTAATTTAAAACTTTTGATTTTGTATATTCAAAACACATAGAAACGAATGACGGCCATCAAGGTGATAAACGACTACGTGTATATTTAGTTGTTTAAATTTTACTATTCATTTATAATTCAACAATCTTTGAATTAAGGTTTTTGAATTTAGACGAAGTTATGTCTAAATTGTTTTAAGGCATTATTAAGTTAATTACTTAATGTCGCTTTTATATACTATCGTGGCCATATGTATTAGACACTCTTGGCAAAACCAAATATTGTAACGGATGTATTTCTGAGAAGTGGGTCAGGTAGTAAATGTAGATAAGATCAGAATAACAATATTTTTATGATTCAATATTAGTCATTGTGTGGGAATAGTGGTGTAATTATAGGAATGACCTGCTTTTATATTTACTTATTGCATAAGTGGCAGCAGTAGAGTGTAGCTCTAGAGTGAAAGAAAGGGTCATTTTGTGTATGATTTTTTCCTATTCTGATGTCATAGAATATCAAATAATGCCTAAAACGCGCGAATTAACAGAAGTGGAACGTGGTCAGATAATTCTGCTTACAACGCAAGAAATGTCGATCTCCGCAATCGCTAAACAAACGTAATGTTCGAGGTGCGCCATTCGAACTACGGTTAAACGTCAGGGAAACTGGCTCATACAATAGACCGAAGAGCGGCGAAAACGCAAGACAACGGCAAGGGATGATCGAGCCTTAGAAAGAATGTGCCTGCGAAATCGCAAGAGAACAGCTTGCAGATGACATGTTACAGGGGTGTAATGTCACTGTTTTTGCTCGTACCGTCAGGAGACGTCTTACAGAATTAAGCTTAAGCGGCTGTAAGCCCCGGCACAAATCGTGCTTCTTTCAGGAGCACAAAAGGTAGCGTTTAGCATCGGCGAAAAGATATGAGCACTGGACAGTGGATGATGATTGGGCCAAAGTGATGTGGTCCGACGAATCCAGGATACAGGTACGTTATGAATAATGTTCATATTTGTATTAGCGATATTGACATTAAATTCGACGTCTAATGCAACAGAAATCAACTGAAACAGTAAAGTAACTTTAAATTCAGCTTTTCGACTAATCTGACGCAAAGTACGTACGATACAGAAGAACGGAAGCCTGTCATCCTGACTGTCTTGTACCATGTACCAACGATGAAATTTGATGGAGGCAGTGTGATAATATGGAGATCCATGTCCGCCTCAAGTGTTGGAGAGGTGTGCGATGGGGCACCATGAATAGTCGGCGATACCTCAGCATGTTGGAGGAACGATGGTTCTAGAACCCATCTGCATGAAAATTATTTGATGGAGACGATCTAGAATACTACTTTCAATACGACAACACATACTGCCACATTCGTGCGCATATTAGACTGGCTGGCACAGTCTCCAGGCCTGTCACCCATTGAACATTTATGGAGAGTATTGAAGAAAAAGGTGTCCAGGTACAAATGTGGATCCAAAATAAAATTAATAGATAAAATTTTGGAAGAATAGGAGACAATTCTAGCACAGATGTGCTACAATCTTGTACCTAGCATGCCACGCAGGATCCATGCTGTAATACGGGTGAATCCACAAAATATTGAAAGTATTAATAAATTAGTAGTATTTATTTATTTGCAATACTTTCCCAAAAAACCCGTAAAACGCCAAGTGTCTAATACATATAGCCACGATAGTATAATTACATTTAATAACAGTAAGCTAGTAAACATTCTTAGATTATTCATATACACTCCGCGCAACATGAATAGGACCACCCGACTTGTTGCAAGCTTTCGGTGGTTTGAAAAACAATTCATTTACTAAAAATACAATGCAAGTTTGTAATGGTATGATATGGCAAATAATACGCATTATTGCGCAATAGTGCCTAACGTTATGCATTGGGTGACGTAAGTACCACATACATATAAAATGCACCGCGCCGGTTGGATACGACCAGTATTTAATAGTAAGCTACCGGATGAGTGTCGAGTTACAACGTGTATCCGGATAAACAAACATCTGTAATTAAGGGTATTGTGCAACGATGGGACGACAGAAGTGCTTAAGTATGGAAGAAATTGGAAAAATTAAAGCGTTCCATCAAGAAGGGTATTCCTCAAGGGCTATTGCAAAGAAAATAAGTCGATCACACCAGGTTGTGAACAATTTTATGAGGCATCCCGAGAATTATGGAAAACGTTTTAAAGGGCGAACAACATCCGTTACAACTAAGAGAGAACGTCGAGCCATATTACGCGAAGCATCGAATTCGGCATTAACGGCAAGACAAATCGCGAATAACGTTGGAACGAATGCATCGGTAAGAACTGTACAGAAGTTACTGAAGACCTGTCCGAATTTAAAACGTTTCAAAATTAAACGACGGCCTCCTTTAAGGGAATTTCAGCGCACTGCACGTCTTCAGTTTGCTCAAGCAAAAATAGGGTGGACAAGAGAATGGCAAACTGTTATTTTCAGTGACGAGAAGAAGTTTAATTTAGATGGCCTGGATGGGTTTTCTTATTATTTCCACGATTTACGTAAAGATGAAGTGATTCAGTCACGAATGCGAGCCGATGTTGGTTCAGTCATGGTATGGGGAGCTGTTTCCTATAACGGACCTGTTGATTTAGTAATAGTGAAGGGCAGACAGAATTCGGAAAAGTACGTCCAGCTGCTGCAACAGGTGAAAGACAAATTTTCCAACGTTATGGCCGGTGGGCCATTTATTTTCCAACAGGATAATGCCAGTATTCACACCGCGCGCATTGTTCGACGCTGGTTTCAAGAACAAGGCATGGAGGTTCTCGATTGGCCATCGCTCTCCCCCGACCTGAACATCATAGAAAATGTTTGGGGATGGTTGTCGCGTAAATTGTACTCCAATGTTACCCAATTCGGTTGCGCTGACGAACTAGAGCAGGCGCTGAAACGAAGTTGGGCGGAACTTCCCGTTGACTACTTGAGAACCCTGTATAATTCCATTTCATCCCGACTATTTGAGGTTATAAGAAATAATGGCAAAAGTACTCATTATTGAACAATAAAGTATTTTGTTATTGCAAACGAATCTTTTATTTTGTAGATTGGTCGTATTCAAGTGGCGTTTAATTACTCTACTTATTGTCATTAGTAACGTACATTTGCACTGACTTTTACAAAAATTATATTTGGTACCTACATACATCTTTTTATCAACCCTCTTATTTTCGAAAATAACAATTCCAGCGCGCTACCATGTTTATACCAACTACAAATGTCATATATGCAGTTGGTCCTATTCATGTTGCGCGGAGTGTATATTCATATTCAGTCTTAATTGATGTAATAAAGCGTAGTTTGTAAGAATAATTTATAGTTTTATTTATCTGACCGTTATGTTTATTGGATGCTAGATCTGGTTGATTATAAAGAATCCCGCCCAACCGTATTCATAGTTTACAAAAAATCCAAACAAAAGAGTCTCATAATTAGATACTGTGCAGTGAGCAAAGATTTATATCAACCCTTAAATTTTATTCAATATTTCATGGTACATATCACAACAATATGTTGATTAATCAGTGACGATTTAATTTAACAACTAGATAAATTGCGAATTCGTGTTAAAAATTTACGAAAATTGCTCTCTTATGGTCTTTTAACTTTAAAAATTCCAGTAATTTAATAATAGTGATGGAATAGAAATATTGGAGCCGTGTGGCATTCAAAATTGAATGCGCCAAACTTTGTATTACCCGTTTTTGATGTATTATGTCACCACGTGACTTATCAAAATAATTTAAATGCCAAATAAGTCGTTGACACAAAGTTAGAAACCGGTTGGACCGTTTTTTCCAATTCTAATAAATCGCATCCTGTGTATTGTACAACCTTTGCTAATGTTTCATTATTAAAAAAATGTAAGTCTGCATGAATGGTTCTACGTAAGACTACACAATAATCCAGCGGATTTAAGTCGTGGTAATACTTTTATAGCATTTGTAAAATCATATCTGGTTATACATGAATCACGTCAATGGCTATTTGGACCAGACTAAGGCGGGTAGCATGGTGATTATGATTCTTTGGTAATTATTATTATTACTTCAAAAAAAAGTTTTCTAATCTCCCCAACTTCCATCTCTTCTCTGATATCCTATTATCATTATTAATTTTTTACCTTTACTTTCCATGTGTGTTAATTATACATACAAACATTATTTATATTCTTATTTTTTTATTTTCTTAAATTTTAAAAAAATAATAAATAACACAGCATAATATAAATGCAATAAAACGGATTGAGACTTACATCTATGAGTTTTATGAGATTTATGAGATTCGATCATGAGAAGAAGCACTTACTTACGTTTAATCTTATTCGGTAGTGTTTTACAAGCCCGAATACGTTTTAAGGTTCTCAAGATGGGTGTCCATGCAAAATAGTCTTATGGCCTCTTAACAAGTGTAGCGATCGTAATATTACTTCTTACTGCAATCGCCTTAAGTAATCGATCTTGATTTCTACGGCAGCTTGGGATTGTCCAGATTGGTTCTCGAATGTTTTTTCTAATTTTCAACGCTTGTTTTATTTTTGGTTATATTAAGGCCATTTTTTTATTTTTCATTAACTTCTCTTGACATGTTCTGCATATTTGTAGAGAATAAGTACACATTGTCTGCATTTTTGTTGTTTCACTGAATCGTCATTACAGGAATAGTAATGGTGAAAGAATACAATCAAGTTTACGATAGTTTGTGTTTTCTTCTCTAATCTGTTTATTTTCTTCTATTTTTCCATATAATCCAGATGCATTTTGTATTTACTGACAAGGAGTTGCTAACAATTGCAAACGATGCTTTCAAATGAGTTATAGTGCATTGAAAAGCAGACTCGAAAATATTGTGTCGTGTATGAGGATTTGGCTGGCATCGAAATGTGAGTGTTTTTCACCTTACGGTAAGTAAAATGAATAGCTTAAATTCAGTATTAAGCACGATATTATTGGTTATTCGTTTCACATTTTGACGGTTGTACAAGCTGTATTCTAGGTCGTCATATGAAATTAGTCACTGACTCATAATTTATTAAGTGCTCTCAGATTTTAAAAAAATCGTATTTGTTTTGTATGCACCAAATTTAGCAAACGAACGCGACATATTTTATAGCGTTGATTAGTTATGTTTTCCACGTACATAATAGTAAATGTTTATTTCATTTATAAAATGTTCATGGTGTATGAATCACTTATGTTTTCAATATTTACACACACACACACACACACACACACACACACACAAATATATATATATATATATATACATATATATATATATAGATTATCATCGCATCATTGCACAACAATGTTCAATTTTATACTAAATGGAAACAATAAAATATGTATAAATAAGTAGTCAGTGTATAAAAACTATTGTTGTTATTGATTCCATACAAATATCTGCAAAATAAAATAAAATCGAAGAATAAATTATTATATGAAGAATAAAATCATTTGGTTAAACAGATAAAGAAAAGAAATAAACTGAAAAAAAATTGTTACATCGCGGACTCGAATTCTGCTGGTGTGGCCGGCAAAATATGAAGCGAGTGCTTAACTACTATTGTGCTTGCGAGTACTCACATTTTACGACGTGATATCTCTTCAGTTTTCACACGTTTTGTCTTTTTTTTTGATATCTTGATCACTACTCATACTTTTCAATCTTTTGGGAATGTTTCATCTCCAAATTTTTTAATGATTGATAGCATTGTGTTTGTTATTATACTACGTCGATCTTTAGTATGTAGGTACATATGTACATACATCGTGATTATGTCGCTTCTCGTTATTTTTGAAAGATTATCCAACTTGACCAGACTAATGTCCATCTATACCGATTCTTGTTAATTAGTGAATATTTGGTTGCACTGATCATCATTAGTGCAAACTTTATGCTAGGTAGCAGGGATTAGTTGATTTTGGCACGAACTTCGATTGAGTTCTGGCAAATCTGTTAAATAATAGAAAGTGGTTGTGTATTTTGTATTTTATTTATTCTTCGGTGCCTGTTTATTATTTATATTACGAGTTTTATAAATAAACTAATTTCAATACAGAAGCATAAATTTATTTAACCATATCCAGATTTTATTTTCTTCAATATTTGTCAGTATAGTGTGCATTTAGCAAACAGTGCTGTGGTAAAATCTATGAGCCTTTGCTTACCTTCTTACTTATCGAGGAACTATCTAAATTTTGAGAATTAAATCTACGTGATGAGATAAATATTTTCATACGGCATAATATTTATTTGACATTGACTCTTTTTATTAAATTCTTTTGTAAAATGTTTAAGGGTTAAGTTGATCTTTTAAATTAACCAGGCGTAACATCCATTTAACAGAACATTCATATAATAAGGCTATAGATTATAACTTATAACTACAATTTATTAACTTTAACGATTATGCGAGATATGGTAATTAAATAATTAGACGGCGCTTCTTCCATCGCGCAGCCGTATCGGATGAGACTGTAGTTGGAATGTCATTGACCTTGATACTTCCCAAGCAAAAATCCATTTCGTCTCTCCTGTCTGTTTTGGTTTACTTTCGAGCTTTAATTGTAGAGGACACTGTTACTTAGTAGTGTCGTGATAATGGTTTACCTAAAAATCGAGCAGCATCTGAAATTCCTTGTCAAATTAAAAAAATGGCCAAGAGAATGTTTACAAATGTTAATTTGGTGATAATGTTATGTCACCCCAACACAAAAAATCATGAATGAGCAAATCGAAATTGAAGGCAATGCTAATCATTTTCTCGATATCAAAGGTGTTATCATGATTGACTAGGTGGGTGAGGATTAAACCTTTAATCAGAAATACTATAAAGAAGTCCTAATCAAGCTGAGGGAAAGAGTAAATAAAAATGCCATGATTTGTGGATGAACGAGTCGTCGATTCTACACCAGGACAATGCTCCAGCTCACAATGCCTTATCTGCGACGCAGTTTTTAGCAGACAAGCGCATTGTTGTGCTTGATCATCCTCCGTATTCGCCAGATCTCGCACCATGTGACTTTTACCTGTTACCAAAAGTAAAAAGTGCATTGAAGGGAACACATTTTCAGTCTATTGAACATCAGCAAACAAAAGCAAAAAACGGCAGAGTTCTTAAAAAGGGTGGCAACTGATGAATTACAGCATTGTTTTGAACAATAAAAAACACGTATACAGCGATGTATAGATAGAGGAGGAGAGTATGTTGAAGGGGATAAAAGCTAAATATAAGTTTATTTGTAGTAAATAACATTTCTCACACCAGTTTCGTTATTTAGTTGCCGCATCTCGTATATATTCACGGAAAGAAATGGTTAATAAAAAGTTAAGTTAATAAAAATATTGCCGATGTTCAGCACAGGTAGGTAACAAGAAATTAAATTTATTTACAGAGAAAGTTAAGTGATTTTAAAAAGATTATTACTAAACAAATTGGATGACGTTATTGAAATATAAATAAAACACTAAACTGTATATTGTGTATTTAAAAATGTTTTAAAGATTAAGGGTGTTATTCTAAACTATTAAGTATTTATACTTGGGTATTTTAGCAAAATTGCAGTTAGTTTTTGTAAGCTGCTCATAGTGATAATATCATGTGTTTCGAAGAAGTTCAATCGTTTAGAAATGCCTAAACGGAAAGAATTGAGTGTAGAAACATGATAGTTTATAATCGCATACCATAAAACTGGCGAAAGCAACCGGGAAATTGCCACAGAACTTAATTCAGTCCACCGTGGGTTACATCATCAAAAAACACCGCGAATGTGGAAGTGTGTGAGCAGAATTCGAAGGGCAGGAACCTCAGCAGAAGATCTTCCAATGGTGATAACAAGCAAGAGAAATAGACGAGAAGCAGCCCCAGAAATTACAACAGAAATAAATGCTGTTCGTCGAAAACCTATAACTGTTTCCTCAGTTAAACGGCGATTAAAAGAAGCCGATCTTCATGGACAAATTTCAATGCGGAAGCCGCTTCTACACAAGCAAAAACGTTTAAAGTGGGCACGCGATCACCAAATTGGACCATAGAAGATTGGAATAAAGTATTGTGGACTGATGAATACAAATTCGAAATTTTCGGTTCACGAAGACGTGTTTTCGTGAGGTCTGTGGGTGGGCGTATCCGGGAAGAATGCATAGCCTCTATTGTTAAGCACGGTGGAGGTTCAGTCATGATATGGGGTTGCTTTTCTGGATCACATGTGGGCGATCTCGTACAAATCGAAGGTATACTGAAAAAGAACAATATATAAATAAAATTTAGATATATAACAATTTATTTTAGATGAAAAAATATATATTTTTCATATATGTAAATAATAAAAAAAAAGGTATTACTATTTCAATTTTGATTTTTGTTACAATTTGGGGGTTAAATGAGAGTGACCAAATACTTATGAGCGATAGCGTGCGTGCGGGCGCGTGTGCGTGGGTGCGTGCGTGCGTGCGGTTGGGGGTGGGGGTGCGGGTGGGTGTGGGTGTGTGTGGGTGTGCGGGTGTGTGCGCGCGCGGGCGTGGGCGTGGGTGTGCGCGTGTGCGTGTGACTTTTTCTCATTGACTAATGTCGCCAGATAAGAAAAGGAAGTTGAATATCCTTTACCTTTTTATAAGCTTCGTTAATGTTTTTAGTTTCTGAAATAATATCATCTTCACTGTCGCTATCACGTACATTGGTACTGTTTTGAAATTTACCCACACACACACTTGTACGCTAAAATCGGGATTCTCGGTATGTAAATTATCATTAATTTGTGCATATGATAATATGTCAGGACAGGGTTTACAAAATTCTGACAGTGGCACATCGTCTTCAGCACTGAAGTCTATATCCTCGCAAATATCTTCGGCACTCCACTCACCAAATCCAGCTTTAAGAAAACATTTGTTGATAGTTTCAGCGCTTACAGTTTTTCAAGTAGTAATGGTCCATATTAGAGCAATGAGAATGTTAATGAATTTTTCTATATGTTCGGTAGATTTACAATGATTCATAGACGATAAAGGTCTCTTAACTACAAGCTTTCTGTAATCGGTTTTAAAATTATTGTTAATCCTTTGATCAAGTGGTTGACAATGAGAGGTAGTGTTTGGGAGCAAAAATATTAGGTTAACATTTTATAACTCATGTTTTGGGCGTGACATGGCGTTGTCTAAAAATAAGAGAACTTTTCTATTCAGCTGTTGCACTTTTCTATCAATGAATAACTGAGCCCATCGACATGACGCGGCGGCTACTATGCACGTATGAACATGTCTCAACATGCAGCAACAAGCAGCTTCCTCCTACGATTCATTGTTGTGTCATATTGCAAAACTTTCCTAGTACCCTTTGTACTTGTACGAACACTAACACACTAGATATCTAACTTGTTAGAGTACTAAATATCACCCGAATGCTATAAAAGCTATAGCCGTTTTGTATTATACTATCATTGCAGTTGTACTTATTATCTGCCTTAATTATGCTTATGTTGTTCATGTCCATTGTCAAGAATGTTACAGCGGTCATAATTATTATACATTTATATGTATGTAATTACATATAATAAACCGAAAGACCATCACTACATTGCAATAAATTTATTATGTAGCTGACTTAATCCCTCTATTGGCAATTATTACAGCAGTTATTATATGTATTAAAATAATTATGTTTAAAATTATGGGAATTGCAATAAAGTACTAAGTCCCGTTTTTAAACTTAAAGAAATAAATTTTCATTTAAATTGATTGTAGTAGTACAAAGAATTTCTTGTAATTTAAATGACATATTTCTAATAATGTATATTGGATAAATATTGCTATTATTTTGTTCAGGCATAAGATCTAATATAAAACGAGTGATTTCCAGGATATAGCGAAATAATAATTTGTTGAAGCTTTTATTAATATGAATCTTTATGAAATACATACACTTCAGTTATAAATGACATAACTGTTTCATTTTTATTCATAAGATATTCATAGTTTCCCATTTCTATGTTCGCAACCTATTTTTTAAAATATTTTTCTTTTGATTCGATACCTTTTTTTTGACAATAAAATCCCTATATATACATATAGTAGATAACAAACAAATGTTTTTAAAAAGAATTTTTGTTCTAAATTTTCATTTTTCTCTTCAACTAATTCATAAATATTACTAAAAATAAAATAATTTATGTGAAAATATTTATTTGAATTAATTTATAGGTATTTAAGAAATTCTGTGGCCAATTTTAAAAATACGACAGGGTACGTTAAAAAGCCAATATATAAAACTCAATTGCAACCAGTACAAACTGAAATTGAGAAAAAGGTAATCACATTGAAAATATGTTTTTATACTTGAAATAAAGGAAAGTGTGTATTTTACAGGAAGACAAAAATCATAATAATACTACTAAAGAAATTGACCCTGCTGACTCTCTTAAATTGGACCTTGTAGAAAAAGCTGTAATTTCTGAAGCTGATTCAACAGAACCTCCAAAAAATACGAATATAGACTTTTCAAAGGTAAATTTTGTAAATCAATATATCTACTAATTATACTGGTAGGTATATAGTACTTGGCAATTGCATTAGAGCCACTCTTGCGAATCAAGGCATTTGTAATATAAGCCGTTTGTATTTACATATATATCAAATTTTCCCAGAAAAAAACACCATTATTTTATTAGAAAAATCTTCGTATTATCTGTTTTGGTTCATGTATACATATGTTTGTGCCTGCTATTAGAGTCTAAATACAGATAAATTAAATATATAAAAGCAGTTACCAATAATATTCAATTTTAATTGAAATCTGTACGTGCTTGTGTTAAGAAGTGTATTAAACTGTTTTAGTAATATATTGTGAATTTTATTATTTGTTTAATTTTTTTAGTGAATTTTTAAGCTTTGTAATTTATTCGGAATGGGAAAAGTGAATGATATTAGTAGCGTGGGTAAAATTAAAATAGAGACCCTATTAAAGATATCCATGTGTTAGAACTGACGAATTGTAATAATGCAAACAGTTTCTCGGTATGCAGTCGATCGAATAGCTACATTAATTCGAGAAAATATTCCGTCAACATCGAGTGATCGCAGTCATTGTCATTTTGTATGTAAAACTACAGAAAGGCGACCGGTTAATTATGAAATAGCACTCGAAAACACCGTCCTCTGCTAGGTAAATTAAAAGTGCATAATATAAACATATCTGAGCGCACGATGAGATCACGATTATGCTTTGCCAGAATCAAAGGTTGCAGACAAGCCAAGAAGCCTATTATTTGAAGTTTACTAGAAATAAAGATAGGGTATCCTGGCATTTTCGATTAGTTTCAGCCATTGGTAGGCAGTTTCCACTGAATTAATATCATTTCGAAAGCAATTATTGCTGAATTTTTCGTGTATGCCGTGATAAAACATCGATTTTTTTTATGACATTCTCGATAGTTTCCGTCATTAATCGATTGCTGCACTTCACAAGCACTTTGCGTTAAATTATTAATTAAAAATTAAAGTTTTAACTTACTAATTCAAAGGGTTTTTTTCAGACCTCTCACTAAATTTCTGGTGTCGAGGGGCTGGATGGCCTCGACATTACATGATTGTGGAGCTTGTCTTCGTGGTTCCGCGCGAAGAATTGTAGCTCGTTAATAACAATTTCCATTTCCAGGTCCCTCTGGAGGTCATTGTTTCTTATATACCAGGAAGCGTCAATGATGTTACTCAGTACTTTGTTTTGAAAACGTTGAATGATATCTACATTATTTCGCCTAGTGTATTCCCAATGTTGAGCACCATTAAGTCCAGACTCGTTTTAGAACTTGCTATAGGGTAAGAGTTTACTATGTATTGTTAGAGAGGAACCCTTTACGATCAGCCAATACATGTTTCTATATTTGAGTCCTAGCGCTTCCCTTTTCTCTTTAATGTGTTTTTTTCCAGCGAAGCTTTGTATCTAAGGGCATACCAAGATACTTCTTCTGTTTGTAAAATTTGTATGAAAATTTATTTAGTTTCATTTAATTGTAACTACCGTCTTCTGGCTCAACTGCTAACTTATCAATCACCACTTGTAGGGCTGCTGTAGATCCTTCGTTCGTGTTGCCGACGGCCATAATGGCAGTATCATCAGCAGAAGTTGTAACTAGATTATTTTCTAATACTGAAAAGTCGCAAATGTACAATAGGTAAAGGACCTGCCCTTATTCTAAAGAATCTGTCTGTTATGTATGACTTAGAATTGTTGTGTATTGTTTGGGTAGTATGGTTTTCAGTTTGTAGTTCAACCCTTCGTGCCAAACCCTATCAAATTTATTCTTAAAAATATTCACCTTTATGATCTATGAACTTCTCCGTTCGGTGGAACTAGTTTTCAAAACATTGGGCACATTGTTCCTCAGTCACCTCAGATACGAAGTTTTCGTAGGCTTCCACAGTTGCTTCCGCGGTAATAAATTTCAATCCGCGCATTAAATTTCAATCCGCGCATTTTGTCTTTTATGTAGGGGAATAAAAAGAAGTCACAAGGTGCCAGGTCTGGACAATAATATGGATCAGTAATCAATTCCATTCGTGAAACGCCTAAAAACTCCGATGTTTGAGATGCGTTGTGTGATGGTGCATTGTCTTGATGCAGAACGATTCATTCCCTTGGTCGTTTCTTGCGCACTTTTTGGAATACAGTGGGCAAACAAATGATTGTATACCATTAAACATTGACTGCGACGATCCTCTAGTGGAAAAGTAGCAAGATGACCGATGCGTCCGAAAAAAAGCCACCATTTTCTTATCAAAGCTTTGTCCGCGTCTCACTTTCATGGTTTTCTCCGCGTCTTTGGAGACCGATCGTCACTTAATTTCTGGCCCGTAGCAATAAATCCAACTTTCGTCACCTGTAACGATGTCGTTTACAGATTTTTCTCGACCTCGGTTGAATTTTTAAAACATTTTTTCGCACATTTCCATATGCGTTATTATTTATTTGAGCTTCGTTAAATGAAATTAAATACATCCAGCGCAAAGCTTTCTAAAGGCAAGAAGATAATGCAGGATAGTTCTGATTTGGGTAATATTTATGCCCAATAATGCCTGAATTTCTCTGTATATGCAGTGGTTGTCTGTCTTTATCATGTTGTACACGGCGCCGATGTTTTCTAGAGCGACTGCAGTGACAGGCTGTTCCTCACAATTCTCTTCTTTCGCATGAATCGCATGTTTTTTTGCGAACTCTCTTGTCAAGTGAGACCGTCTTTAAAATCATAGAAAATCAAGGCTCAAAGATTTTCGCGCGTTAATTCCACTTTTCACGAAACTCATTTAAAGAAGTACTAAAAAGAGACAACAGTATATGCTAGTAATCTGCGAATGCTATTCGGACTGAAGAATTCCTAGCTGAATTACAAAGCTTTTAAAGCAACCTGCATAATTCTATGTATTTGATCTGTAGTTGAATGTTTTTCTCGAAAATCACCTCCTATGACGAACCTTTTTCCATGGTGTTCTAAAAGTTCCAAGTAGTGGTCCTTCTTAATTGAGTATTGGGGAGGGGCAGTGTATTCCTGCTACTATTATCGGATATTTATTAGGTGCGCAACTAAGTTCTCTGTTTTTCAAGAGATGGCTCCAGTAATAAGTGTTGGTTGATTGTGACATAACCAAAACGTCATGAACCAAGCTTTCACACATTAGTGATTTTGTTTTTGCGTAATATACTTTTGGTTGTGCGAAAATGTCTGATTTTGTGCCAAATAATCTTCATTTGCGAGAAATGTTGCTTTTCTTCTTCCATTCGAAGAAAACGGCGGCTGAAGCGCATCGAGAACTCCAAAAAGTCTACGAAGATGCTGTTCTAAGTGAAACAACGTGCCGTGATTGGTTCCGTCGCTTCAAAGACGGTGATTTCGATGTTGACGACCGTTCGCGTGAAGGAGGACCAAAAACCTTAGAAGACGCTGAATAGGAGGCATTGCTCGATGTGGATCCGTGTCAAACGCAAAAAAAGCTTGCTTCAGCATTAGGAGTTACCCGCCAAGCCATTTCCCAGCGATTGCATGCGTTGGGAATGATTCAAAAACAAGGAACTTGGGTTCCTTATGCCTTAAGCCAAGAGACGTTGAGCGTCGTTTTTTCGCCTGTGAACAACTGCTGCAGCAGCAACAAAGGAAGGGTTTTCTTCATCGCATCGTTACGGGTGATGAAAAATGGATTCATTACAGCAACCCAAAGAGAACAAAATCATGGGGACTGCCTGGTCATGCTTCTACGTCGTCGGTTCAGCCGAATATTCACGCTGTGAAGGTTTTGCTGTGGGACCAGGGCGGTGTTATTTATTATGAGCTGTTGAAACCGAACGAAACCATCACTGGGGAATGGTATCGAACTCGCGATTGAGCCGAGCATAACGCTCGGCGTCACGTTACCAAACCCGTTAAAACCTACTTAGAAACGCTCAAATGGGAGGTCCTACCCCACCGGCCATATTCCCCAGATATTGCGCCGTCCGACTATTACTTGTTCCGTTCAATGGCACATGGTCTGGCTAATCAGCAGTTCCGCTCATATGAAGACATCTCAAAATGTCTTGATTCGTGGATAGCCTCAAAAGACGAACACTTCTACCGTGACGGTATTCGAGCTCTGCCAGAAAGATGGGAAAAAGTTGTCGCTAGCGATGGGAAATATTTTGAATGAATCATTTGTAAACATTTTTTCACAATAAAGTTGCATTTTCATCAAAAAAAACAGCGAGAACTTAGTTGCGCACCTAATATTAATTTTAATACATACAGCCGTTACTTGTTTTCCTCAAAATACTGTATATTCTCTTTTATTATAACAGCACTTCCTCCTTTTACAGTATTTTCGGAGTGTATTGTGCGATACACTTTATATTCCCTAAACTTTAAGAATGATGGATTCGTAAAGTGTGTTTCTTATACGAGGCGAGGCATACATCTATATTTTCTGTGTCAAGGGCTACCTGCAATTCTTGTTGGTGTTGCAAGAGCCCATTTGCAGTCCATGCCATAATTCTTAATTCACTGGTCATTTTTTTTTGTTTAGGGATAGCTTCCTTTTCATCTCTAGTTTTTTAAACCGCTCTTCCAATGAATAACATTTTTTGATTTTCTAATTTTTCTAGTTTCCTTAGAATAATCTCAAGAGTTTGTTCATTATTCGTTGTTTCTTATTTAAACTTAAGCAGTTGTTTGCGCGTATATTCTGTTATTCGTTTTACTTTGAGGGAGAAGATTTGGACGTGCGTATATTCCTGATTTTCAGAATATCTTTAGCCACTACGAAGCCGCGATCGTTGGCAGGATGTCTAGTTGACCCCATAATGTACGCAATTTGGATGTACATTATTAGGTTTATTACATGCACTGATTAGGTGCATATTTTACACACCACGGTTCTTTTGCACAATATTTTTGGGTGTGTCCATATGCTTGGCATTTCTTATATTGTGGAACTAATTTAGATTTTCTTAGTGGCTTTATCTATACTTTGCATCCCAATATACTGGTGGTATAAATTTTATTTATAACCACACCCTTACAGGATGTTAATAAAAATAGAGGTTCTTAACTCCTCCATTTCAATTATTTCTTAATCTATTACTTTAAAACTTTGTTCAGTTAGATCGTCCTTTTTCGATGTATAATGTAAATTTTTAACTATTACTCTAATTGGTTGATTCTTTTTATATTCATATGCACTCTATAAGAAGTTGATGTAATTTAGGTATGTTGTCAGTGCCCTGTATACATCTTCGTTTAGCGCATGGCTTTAATGCTTTCTCCACTCATTAGTCTTGTCTAGAAATTCCCTGCTGTCTGATTTTTATACAAGAATTCATAAAATTCATCATAACTTTTATTTTTTCCCACAATAATTGGTGGTTCTTTAGGTATTTTTTGCTGCTGAGGTGGATTTAGAAAAGTATTTATTTTTCTTTTTTATAATTGTTTTCATTTTCTACTCTTATCTACTCCGTCTCTTTAGTCAGTTCTTCTTCATCTGTTAAATATTCTTAACTTTTATTCTGTTTGGGAACGCCATTTCTTTTGATTTCCATAACTTCATTCTGCGCATACTGAGTTTCTGCTGTAATTGATTGATGGATGTAATGAGCTGACTTTTTTTTCCTGTTCAGCCTTTTTCCATGCCCGATAAAACAGTTGTTCGTTTTGAGATCTATTCAAATTCTCATGGAATATTGCATTGTTTTGTTGCATTAATTTTGACTCAATTATCGTACTTAGTTGATGTTAACTAAGGCAACATGTGCAATAATGCATTTGCCTATGTGATCTTTATTTTCTAGAAATTATAGATTGTTCTTTTGCATGTTTGACTTTCACAGCGATTTTTAAGGTTGTGTTTTGCCAACTTCTCTTGCCGATTACTACTATTGTGCGATCTTCAGTAGACGTTGTTGCTACTCCGTGTTTTATTCATTAAACTGACACGTTCTCGATATTTTTGATGATATAATCCAAGGTGGTGTGGTTTAACTTCAATTGCCTAGCAATTTCACGATTGCTTTTGACATCTTTATTACGGGTAATTAGCACACGCGTTTCTGTGTTTAACTATTTTCGTTTCGCCATTAGTAACTTTAAGAACACTAATCGGGCAAAATGTTTTCGCGATGAATGTGAACAGATAATTGTGGATATTTTTGGTATTCTACTTTAAAACTTGTGCAATATAATGATGAGGGGCAGTCGGAAAAAAATCCACAATTTGGTAACGTTGAGTGGTTAAATGAGCGATGCATGCTCACAAGAACGTGGTGTTTTTGTCTAGTTGTCAGAATATCATTTCTTGTTAAATAAAGAACAACTCTATTGTCGACAAGATTATAAAAAACATTTTTCCTTAGTGTCATGAAACAAATAATTAAATATTTAATGAATATCTGGAACCGATATAAAACATTCACTTAACATTTGCAGCAATAGACTCACAATGATGAAGAGAAGGTGAAAGTATCCCTTTATGTAACCCGTAAATCTCCCTATTTTTCAATGAGGTGGTGGTGGTTAAGATAATAAGAATTTTATATCCGATTCTGAGAAGTATTGCCAACACAATAGAAAAGAGATTAAAATAAATAAATGGATATTTTCTTTATTTAATATACAATTTTTATTGTATATTTAAAAGCTATAGGTGACTATAATTCGCTTGCACGGTACTGTACATACAGTCAAAGCATACCTTTGCATTTTAGTTCGTCCGCTGTATTTTCCTTCGTTCGAATAGTTTCATTTCTATTCGAAAAATGTATAGTTTCTGTTCGCTATTTTGATGTATCGCCTCGTTACGAAATATCACATGTTTTGTAGTCAAATCTGGTCATGTTGCTATAATTGCTCTAGAGGATCGTCATACAGTAAATGCAAAATGAAATACAACAATTTGCTTGCCCAAAGGCATTGATGAGTGCAAATATTGCAATTACTCTTTATCACGATAATACTACACCTCATACCACTCATGCAACAAACGATTATTTGCGAAGTAAAGGCGTTAAACTTATGAATAATCCAGCATTAAGTTCGCATTGCAAGCATCATATTTTTCGAAGTTGCAACTGTGCATTACAGTAGGATACGATGGTATATTTAATAATTTGATATATTCCTTGTAACATATGTTTCTATTTACGTAATATTTTCGCTCAACTATGTACAGGAACCAGCGATACATACTCTAGAAGCGACTCGAATAAACTAATACATAATTACGTGATATAGCTATAAATAAAATAATTACGCTCGATGCCAGCTGAGCTTGTGTCGTGCGCGCTACTGTGCGCCGGTAAAACCAACCATCTCTAGTAATAAATGTTGCATTATTCTAGGTAATAGTGTTTTAAATATTTGTATAGCATTTGTGTAAATTTATTGCTTTT
This sequence comes from Dermolepida albohirtum, assembly GCA_031893035.1. Lineage (NCBI taxonomy): Eukaryota > Metazoa > Arthropoda > Insecta > Coleoptera > Scarabaeidae > Dermolepida > Dermolepida albohirtum. The sequence goes on along the minus strand of JAVIWB010004679.1, from coordinate 15,890 downwards.
TCTATAACTATTTATTATTCTAAAAATTATTTTTTTGGTATCTATGATAGGGATGCCCATATTACGAACGGTAGTGTATACATGTTTAATCGGAAGACAATAAGATTAAGAAATGAAGAGTTATCGAGTCGATGTGAAAAATCTTTTTATGTAATTAAGTATTTAAAAAATAATGAAGCATATGAAAATCTTCATATTCTTCGAAAATATTTGAGTATTTAGATATAAAAGTTGTGAGACTAGGAAAACTCAATTCTTTGAAAACAGTTGTAGATATTTATAAAGATATATTGACAAATTATGAAGGAAATATTTAGCATAGGAATTCTCACTATTCCTTTACGTGACTTCACGAAAAAGTAGCACGAAAAAAACGCTATCACAGAAAAATAAATATAAAACGTATTAAGTTTGCAAAATAATATATTGAATGGATTGTTTGATGATAAAATTTTTGTAATATTTGATTAGTATTGTGGTAAATTACATTACTTGTGTGATAGAGTCTATGCCTAGCTAACTTCTTATCAGTAACTTATCATAAATTATGTATCTTTCATAACTGCAATACACTTAATATACAATAATACACACTTTTAGTCACTCAAATTGTTCTTTATTCAGTTTTTTAATTTTGGAAGGAGTGCCTGGTTAAACCCAGACAATATCATCTAATTAATTAAAATCCACCATATGAATTCTAGGTACCACAGCGTGTTTTCGTAAAAAAACATGTTTATTCAATTTCTCATTGCATTTTTCATTTTAAGACGTTACAATTTCTAAGTTAATGGATTGTCATAGCTTTTGTAGTGTCACTGTAAACTTGTAGAATAACGAGAAAGTTCTTCACATATAGGAAATTTATTTTTGTTTTATTGATGTGCCTCCATCATCATCATCTTGAACTTAAATTTTTCCTATTAAGTTCTTTTGTGTGTTATATTCAACAGAGCTATAACATTCCAGCAAGTTGATTTTTTCATGTCTTTTCTTGCGTATATAAGATGTGGCATAGAAGTAATGAGATTAATTCTTTCAAGAATTTTATTTTCTATACAGCTGTCATGTCCTTAGTAGTTTAAGTAGTTTTCTTGAGCAACTATGCATTTACACATGCGTTGTTTCCAATCTTCATAACAGTGCGGCAAGGCTCTAATTGGATATTACCTTTCAAATAAGTTTTAATTATGGTAAACAAAAACCAGCTTTTTTTCGTCAAAAATGTTGTAGTGAAGGTGGTCGTGCCACAGGCGCCGTTGTCGTAGTGGGACTTCCAAGGTACGCATTGTCCGGTGTGACGCGAAGTACTCTTTTTCTATATTCTCCTCAATTTTCGATGTTGAAGGCATTTTGGAGCAACGCTTGTCTTCCACTGCTTCTCAACCGAAAATACTTTGTGTCACCGAAAAACTCTTGATAGGAAATGTTTCCCATAGCCTCGTCGCAACTCTCCGTAGGTAAAACTCGCGGATTCACCAAGCCTAACATAAAATTTGATTGCAAACCGTTACTCTAAATTTCGCTATTCCAACTGTAACGGACCACAAAAACACAACTTTCCTTGTTATACTTTCTATGGTTGCGTAGTTTTTGCACTTGATTGAGACTTTAAGTGAATGTCGCTTTCAGTACTCAATCTCATTATTTTTTTGCCACATCTTGTAAACTAATCACACCGGTTCTCCATAATATGCGTAGCGATCCTCCAATGCTAAACCGTATTTTGTTGACTTTTTGTAAAATATTTTTTTTTATCGTCCTCCCATAGGCAAACTCCATTTTCAACGAATAATTATAAGTTATACGATTAAAGTTAATATGAAGCGCATTGAGACTCAACTAATATTTTGTCATATATGGTGGCCTATAAACTTTACCTAGTAAAATGTTAAAAATTCCACTAAAACTTTTGCAAAAAATCAGTGATCTAGTATATGAATAAACCTTAGTATAAGTATATTTATTAAAAATTACGAGCTTATAGTGAATTGAAACAGATTTTATGCATTTTTCGAACGCTTTAGGTTAAAATTTATACTTAATGTTTTTGAAGTCTTTTAAGCCTTTATAAATTTCAGGATATAGATCTAAACGAAATATCTAAAGAATCTCCGTCAAAATCATCAGTTTCTGAAGGTCCGCCAGGCGTTTCACCAAGAAGGGAAAAATCACCTAAACGACAATCATCTAGAAGAGGCTCACATTCAAGTCAAAATAATGGTAAAATAATGACATAGTATAACTGTAATCGTTTAATCCTTTATTGACTGGAGTTCATATGACTTCCTGTCTTTCGATTGTTGATCGTTTTCATTTGACTACTTATTAACTTTCAAAACTAACATTTTTATTGTCTCATATTATATATTCTGTTCGACGGCATTAATCCTAACGTGTTTGCGATATGCTGTAAGATTTTATTATCAATGTAGAATATTCGGCCTATGAATTCTATCGGGTTTAATGTATTTACTAATTATTTCCTACATACATGGTAAAGCGTGTTTCAAATTTCGCGTTTTTTAAGAATAAATAAAATATAGATGGCGCATTGAATTTGTCTGGGTATGTGGGCATTTAAAAAGTGTGATGTATGACATTTATAAAAATGGCTTCGTACACGGTACAACGCGTTCAAATTGTTGAATTATTTTATGAAAATCAGCGTTCCGTGAAAAGAGTTTTTAGAAAATTATTTTAATTTATGGTTTACGTAATCGTCCATCTGAAAGCACTATTGGTCGAATTATTAAAAAAAAATCAAGAGACCGGTTCCGTGGAAGATCAAAAAAGTGAAAAATACAGGCGTAGTGGTCGTCAACAAGAAAATATTGGTTTGGTTCGTGAAAGTGTCGCTAAAGATCCTGAAATGTCCATTAGACGACGTTCACAACAACTTGGACTTAGTGGATCAACAACATGGCGTATTTCACACAATGATTTAGCTCTGAAGGCATATAAGGTTCAAATAACACAGGAACTGAAGCCATTAGATAATTTAAAACGTCGTTCATTTGTCAATTTCATCAATGAACAACCAGCTGATTTTTCTCAAAAAATAATGTTTTCCGATGAGGCACATTTTGATCTTGGTGGCTATGTTAATAAACAAAATTGCCGTATCTGGGGTGAGAAAAATCCACGAATTCATGAGAAACCTATGCATCCTAAACGAGTTACTGTTTGGTGTGCAAAAAATGAAAATGGTGCTGGTGAAGCTGTAACTGTCAATGGTGATCGATATCATCGGATGATAACCGAATTTTTGTTGTCTGAATTAATGAATATTGATCTAGAGAATATGTGGTTTCAACAGGATGGCGCTACACCTCACTTTGCACACAAATCAATTGATTTATTGAGAGAAAGATTTCCTGGACGTATAATCTCAAGAAGCTGTGATGCTAATTGGCCACCAAGATCATGTGATTTGACACCGTTAGACTATTTTCTTTGGGGTTTTGTGAAAAGTCAGGTTTATAAAAACAATCCACAATCAACTCCTGCTTTGAAAGATGAAATTATTTGTCATTGGTGAGATAGAGCTGCAAGAGGAGGCCATTTGGCAAATATTATTTTTTGCATATAAATGTCATAACTGATACTTCAATTATCAATAAAAAGTTTTTGAAAGTGAATGCAAATTATGTGTTTTATTTATTCTTTAAAAAAATCGCGAAATTTGAAACACCTTTACAATCACATCCTCATACCCGTTCAAGTATCTCAAAACAATTGTAGTACATTAACAATAAATATTTCAAATATGATTGTATAAATTTACAAAATTATATTTAAACCATTGCTACTTTAGAACCGTCAATATCATTTCGAAATAACATTGTAATTAAAATTTGCTCCATTATATACAACACAAAATGTAGAAAAAGCTACACCATAACCAAACTTTGCCAATATTTTCTTACAAGCGAACAGTTGTCAAACCACAATAAGTAATTAAGTTAATTAATTAAAATTAGCAGTACTATAATAGCATAAACTATGAAAAATTAACATGCTTTGATTTTGTAAAACAAATGAACGATATTTCTACACTATCATAACAGAGAGCAGACTAAACAGCTTTTCTTAAAGAAAGGTAGGACCACGTTCCTGGGTGAAAGCCAGGTAACAGATATTCGGTAGGAGTAATGCATGTATATTTCTCGGAAACAGAGTAATAGTTTGTGTATTAAATAATCATTGTTTAATAATTTTGTGCAGATAAAGCCCATATTTTGAAGTAATATTTTATAAATAAGAATTTTATAATATTTTAGCTAAGTATTGCTATAGCTCGCGAATAGTTTCATTTTTGCCCCAATGACAAAAATATAATTTTGTCACTATTTTGTATTATTGTTTAGATATGTTAACCACGAGGTGTGTACAACTTATTGACGTGGGATCAGATTAACTGAGGGCTTTGGTATTATACGAAACGCGTCTTAACCAGTACACTTTATAATTTATTCTATCTATTCTAATTGAAACAATATTTTTATTTGTTTGTTTATAGGTAGGAGTAGACGAAATTCGAAAGATGTTTCACCTAGGCAACATAACGCAAGGAGGAGTCCACCATATGAGCCAATGTATGTTATATACTATATATTATAATGTCTCTTAGTTTTAGAATAACTATACAATATATATTTTATAGGTCTAGAATAGAAGAAAGGCCAGGCACACCTACAGTAGACGAACCTGGTGGTTCCAATGTATCGAGTAATGTGTATCCACCAACAAACGCTCCATATCCTTCAGCTCCCCCTCCCGGAATATTGCCACCAATGATAGGCATGCCTCCGCCTCATATGCAAGGGCCCCCGCCAAATTATCCTGCTGGTCAACCGCCGCCTGGCGTCTTTTCGTCTCAAGGACCGCCTCCAAATTTTAGATTACCACCACCGGGCACGAATACGTCTACGCCATATATTTCAGGGTAAGCTTGAATTAGAATAATTGACCTGGTTTTCGATTTAAACAATAATTTTTTGTTAGACCCTACAATGCTCCTCCAAGGCCTATATTTGATCCCAGTCGGCCTCCTCTTCAAGGTCCACCCCCAAATTTTTCAAATTATCCTCCTAGGTCTAGGAATAGAGAGTATAGTTCATCAAGATTGAGGACAAGAACACCGCCTGGGTAAGAATTTTTGTATTTAAACGAAAACTAATCGTAACAATAAAAATAATATTTATCCCGAAAAATTCCTTAACGAGTTATACTTTTGATTACTCTTCTTCTAGTAAAAAAGAATATAAAATGTAACGGAATTTAGATAGTGAATATTACGAGGACCTCCATTTTTTCGTGTTAATATTACTTGAAAACACTGTTTTTAATTTTTTTACATTTAGAATAATTGACGACCCATTGGAAGCTTTCAATCGAATGTTACGAGAGAAAGATGAAAGAGACAGAAGAGCTAAACAAAAAAAGGGTCGTAGCTATAGTAGAAGCTCTAGTAGGAGTTACAGCAGATCACCTAAACGTCCTAGAAGTAGATCTCCAAGACGTCGCAATTCTCGAAGTCGGACACGTTCATTTAGTATGAGTCGGTGAGTATTATTTTATAGTGTTTTAACTTTACTGTTTTTAAATATTTTTACGTATAAATTAGATTCTGTTTTGTCCTCAAATTATTTGTGTCATTAGCATATGTATTCTTTTAAGATTTTCTGTTTGACTTGTATGCTTGTTGTAGCTATTTTGTTTTAGTTATTTTAGTTACTTATTTTAAAATCTACGTTTTTTTACTTTCACAAATTTTTTGCACGTTTCGTTACCTTCCAGAATAATTTATACTTTTATTATGTACATATTATGTTGCCTGGTTAAAATACTTTCAAGTTTTACATTGAACTTTAAGACATAAGACGGCGTTACTGTTCTATCAAGTTAAAATTCTGTATGTATATATATATATACATATATATATATATACATATATATATATACATATATACATATATATATATACATATATATATATATATATATATATATATATATATATATACATATACGGCTCGTTTTTTAGATGACCTTCCGAACGTTAGTTTGAGCGTAGAAACATTGTAATCGGTGCAGTGGTTGGAAAGTTATTCGCACTTGAAAATGGAGAAGAATAATGAGAAATTTCGCTATATTCTGCAATATTATTATGATAAGGGGAAGAACGCTGCGCAGGCTTGTGATAAAATTTGTGCTGTGTACGGTGAAGGTACTTTATCGAAATCTGTTGCGCGGAAATGGTTCGCTCGCTTTCGTTCTGGAAATTTCAATGTGAAAGATGAGTCACGCTCCGGTCGTCCAATCACTGAAAAATCTGATGAAATTCTTGAAAAAGTCCAACAAGATAAGCATATCAGCAGTGTCGATATTGGCATGGAGCTAGGCATTGACCACAAAACTGTTTTGAACCATTTACACAAAGCTGGTTACAAAAAAAAACTTGACGTATGGGTTCCTCATGAGTTGAGCGTGAAAAACATGATGGACCGAATTAACATCTGCGATGCGCTGCTGAAACGGAATGAAATCGAGCCGTTTCTGAAACGTTTAATAACCGGAGATGAAAAATGGATTACGTACGATAATCGGAAGCGTAAAAGATCGTGGATAAAGGATGGTGAGCCGTCACAAGCGTTCGCTAAGCCAACATTGACGCCAAAAAAAGTGATGCTGTGTGTATGGTGGGACTGGAGGGGAATCGTCCACTACGAGCTACTTCCAACTGGTCAGACGATTGATTCTCAACTCTACTGTGCACAACTAGAGAGATTACGCCAGGCGATTGAAAGAAAACGGCCCGAATTGATTAATAGGAAAGGTGTTGTCTTTCATCATGACAACGCCCGACCACACACTTCTTTGATGACCCGTCAAAAATTGAGAGAGTTTGGTTGGGAAGTTTTGATGCACCCACCTTACAGTCCGGATATAGCACCCTCTGACTATCATCTGTTTCGATCTCTGCAGAGCTCTCTCAATGGAATTAAGTTGGTTTCAAAAGAAGCCTGTGAAAACTACTTGATTCAGTTTTTCGACCAGAAACCACCGAAGTTTTTCACCGATGGGATCATGGATCTACCAAAAAAATGGCGAAACATTGTCGATAATAATGGAGCATATTCGGTTTAAATGAATTCGTCCACGCGCCATGCGGGGACCAGTTGAATTTTACTGAAAAAACGCCACGAACTTTTTCCCAGACCCAATATATATACACATACATACATAAATATTTATATTTATATCCGTGTGTGTGTATGAGCACACGTGTGTGTGTTTGTGTATGCGTCTCCGTCTCCGCCCTCCATAATGCGATTGCCTGTTTTCTATAACGTCTTCTTATTGCTTGTTTGAGCACACATTCACAAAGATTTATCGTTCACATTGTATTTTTCAGTTCACTCTGTATTTTAGTTTTTTCGCTGAATAACATTCTTTCTTGTAAAAACAAAAACGTTGAAAAACTCTTTTTGACAAATGGTTAATTTGTCTTAAATATTAGCAATTCTAGTCTAAATTATATTCTTCTGTCTAGAACAATAAATTACACTTCTGCGACGACTTTCAATGTATAAATTGGAGAGGAAATTTTCATAAAAGTTCTACCCAAACACAAAGTTAAGGTATTAAGGTATTTCAGAATGATTTTGTTCATAAATAAGATGCAAAATTTCGTTTTGAATATTTCGATAGTCGTTATTTTTATATATCTTCTTTTTAATAATAAGAAAATTATTTAAAAATTGTTTGAATTAATAATATTGATAAATACTACTTATATTACCGTCGTATTACTGTCATTTATTACAAATTTTGTATTGTGTATTAATGACAATTCTCTTGAATATAGTTGTGTATGTGCGTCTGTCAAATTACGGAGGCATAAGCATGTTGGCTAGGTGTCAACTAACACATGTAGCGATATGTATACATACATATATGATTAGGCGCTGGTGCTCTCTAGTAATACAGTTTGTGCGCAATGTGGGTTAGTATATCACTGGATTTCGAAACGTTTAGTAGTAATGAAGTAATAATTCTACCATCTGTATTTTGATTAGGGAAAGGGTAGTGAAATACCTAGAATACCTGATGAAAATCGCCTCCGGATAGTGTTTTTTCAACAGGCCTTAAGCCAGCGACAAATTGCAGAGAGAACGCAATGTTTTAAGTCTTAAATTTTTTAAATGATCAAAAACGTTACGTGGAATGGCCGGTTTGATGGCTAATAAAAAAGGATGGGAAGAACAAAAAAGTAAAAGAAGGTCATGATGAATATTTGCGTTTGACATATTTGAGAAATAGGGAAGAATCATTTAAAGAATTAACAGATCTTCGTAGATCGACAGGAGTTTCTGTGCATCTTCCTTCCGTTCAGTATCTAATTAAACTGGAACTTAGAGGTTGCAAAAAGAAAGCCATTACTGTGAAGGGGTGACAAATAGAAACAGTTGGAATATGCACGAATTCAATCCTGTTGGATATTGGACGAGTGGCGACGCGTACTTTGGAAATTTGAAATATTCGGATCCAAAAGAAAATAGTCTGTTCGCAAAAGCTTTGGAGAAACGTATAAGCGTACAAGCATCGAGTTACATATTTATATAAGAAAGCCCATTAATTAAAATTACTAGTAAAATATTTAAAGACAGTAGCAGTAACATGCTATACCAGCAAGAATACAATTATAAATAATTACATTTTCCACGATAACGATCTGAAGCATATCATTAGGGTTATTAAAAATTATTTAAAAGAAATTGAGTAGCAAGGACTTGCATAAACTTTAATCTTGCCACCACAAAGTCCATATTTAAACATTATCGACCATGTGTTGTATTATTTAGATCAAAAGATCGCCAAATAATGTCAATCAAGTTTTTGATTTTTTTTTTGGAAGAATGGAATACATTGTTGGTAAAACTATTCGATGGTTTACGCAAGCGCGCGTGAGAAATGTAATATCTGTTAAAGGTGGTCATACTAAAACTATTATTATTTATCTTTATTATTAATGTTTCACATTTTTATGCAAACATTTTTGTTGTAAAGGCAATAATATACTAATTACTTCTAAAATATCTGGAAAGTAGCCCAGATCATAATGATCTTAAAACTTGCCAAAAATCGTGAAGCTGCCTCATCCTATAGGCCAATAAGTCTTTTACCAATGTTGTTAAAAATATTTGAAAAAATTTATGCAAAAAGACTAGTGAATATTATACAAGAAAGAAACATTCCAGAATATCAATTCGGGTTTCGGAACAAGCACGGGACTATAGAACAAATACACAGGCTTGTAAACAAGATATTCAAAGACATTTAGGCTAAAGGATGTTCTGCGGCTTTTTTGGGTATTTCTCAAACTTTTAATCAGGTGTGGCATGACGGACTTTTCTACAATATAAAAATTTACTTACCCCATCCTCACTATAAACGTTCAAACTTCTACTTAACTGATCGACATTTTCTTATGTCTGTCGCAGAGAAAATCGAACTTTTTTAAAATAAAAACAAAAGCTTACTATTTTGGTAAATATTTATTTTGTTCAAAGTAGTCGCCTTCGGCTTCAATACAACGTTTTGCATGGTTCATCTTTAGAGATGTCGGCATAACGCTGTCCTTTCATCGACAAATGTAGTTTGGGGAATTGATTACGGTAAATGGTTGATGGTTAAAATGCCATTTGTAGTTAGAAAATCAGTGATAAGTATAGAGCGATGAGATGGTGCATCATCATCTAATACACGCCGGCAACCATTTTCACGATACTTCATAACACCAAGATAATATACAGCATTGACTAGTTGATACAAACTCTTTGTGCACTATGCCGTACGAATCATAAAAACAAATCAACATTGTCTACACTTTTGACTTTTCCAAACGGCTTTTTTTTTCGATCTTTTTTCGCTTGGATGCTTCCATTCAGAGCGTTGATGCTTGGTCTCTGCATCATATTGAAAAGACCATATCTTATCGCCAGTTACAATAGAATACCTGAAGTTTTCGTCCTTTTTTGAATCTTTAATTAAGTATGTACAATGTTGACTTCAGTTCGCTTGTGTAGTATCATACAAACCTTGCAGAAATCTTTCTCAGTCCCAAATGCTGTGTTAAAATGCGATGAATTGAATCTTTGGAAATATTTAATTCCATCCCCACGTATCACAATGAGGATTTCGATTCATTTCTGATAAATTCACACACAAGTTCGATGTTACTTTCCGTAACCACAGATTTGTTTTCACCAGGATGTTCGTCGTCATTTATGTTCGTACGACCGTCTTTAAATCGTTTATACCACTCATAGACACTCGTACGTGATGAACACGCATTGTTTCATCAAATTAAAAGTTTCAGTTTCTCAATTTACCGAGTTTAAAACAGAACTTGATATTTGCTCTTTGTTCAAAACTCATTTTTCGACCAATGCCAAATACACACTGTTACTTTTTGCGCAATTTGTCTGCTCCTAATAATGCAAATGTCATGATATTTTGACATAAGGCAGGTCTCAATTTTTTAAACAGATTACTATTTTAAAAAATTTCGGTTTTTTCTGCGCCAGACTGTTTAAAACAAAATAATAATCCAATTTATACCTTATTTTATCTGACATTTCTCAAGGAAGTGTATTGGGACTAGGTCTACATTATATACATATCGCAGACTTACCAATTTACTTAACTACAACGGTCGCTACATATGCCGGCGACACGACAGTTCTCGCATCACGCATCGACTCCTTCAAGAAATCTCCAGACTAACTTGGATAATATCCAAACTTGGCTCAAGAAATTGCCGATTAGAGCGGAGCCAATGAAATTAAATCTACACACGTCACCTTTACACTACGTCGTTGTCCACCCGTTAAAATCAACAACTACGAATTCCCTCAAACTAACAATGCCTAATATTTGGATATTCAGCTAGACAGGCGGCTTACTTGACATACATATCTTCACAAAACAAAAACACCTAGGCATCAATTGAATTAAATGTATTGGTTTGTCGGAGGCAGATCACAATTATTTATCGAAAATAAACTATTGCTGTATAAAGCCGATATGGTCATATGCCTTTCAGCTCTGGGAACTGTCAGTAACTCGAACATTGAGATCTTGCACAGGTTTCAAGATAAGGTAGTACGTGTTATGGTCAATAACCCACGATATATACCCAACTGTGTTATTCAACAAGATGTTTTTATTGATTCTGTTAAAGACGTCAGCTCAATATTGCGTCAAATACCGTAGACTGGTACAGCGTACGAATGTGCTCGCCAAAAAATTATCCAAATCAATAGAGGAAGCGAGAAGACTGAAGAGAATCGCCTTCAGATCTTGTAACTAAACTGAATTAATGTATATTGGGAGCCGTATTAGGTATAGTTAGCTGCCAGCTTAGTCATAAAATTATTATGTTAGTATTGTGTGGATAAGTTCAATGTAATCAATCAATTCAAATCATTTAATGCCAAATTAATAGATTATTACTCTAGAGTAGATTGTTGAATAAATATACTAAAAAAATGTTTTTCATCTATATGCAACAATTTTTGTTGTCTTATTAATAAATAAATTTACTATGTAGGAGAAAATTTCTATTGTGTGGTATATATGTATGTACGGTATTACTGAGCGTCTTTCCATATACGCATGATATATGTTATATACTACTAGCACTAGACGATTAAGTTGTTAGAACTCACAACATACGAGGGAGTACCCAAAAATAACCGAAATTTCTCTATAAAAACCTGTATTTCATTTTTTTATACAAAATAACCTTAATACCTTCAATATACTCTCCATTTAACTTTAAACACGTCTAATCGATGCTTCCATTGTTAGAAATATTGTTCGAACTCGCTTTTCTGTATGGCTGCGGGCTGCTGTATCCTTTGTTTCTTCGCCTCTTCCATGTCGCTAAAACGATGTCCTTTCATATCCTTCTTCATTCATAGAAACAAAAAAAGTTTGCACGGAGCAGGATCAGGACAATAGGGGCGTGGGGCAAAGGAGTCATGCTGTTTTTAGCCAAGAGCTGGCTAAGTGATAAGACTGCTTGAGAGCAAGTGCATTGTTATGGTGGAAAAACCATTTCTCTGTTTGCCATGCAATCGGGCGTCTTTCATAGCACACTGTTTCGCAGTCTTCTCAGAACCTCCAAATGAAATGCCTGATTAACTGTCTGACGCTGTCGCACGCTGCTTACTTAAGTCCGACATTACATTAAAAAAATACACTGTAGTAAGACACAACCTTATTCGGCGAAAGAACCAACTGCACCTTGGCGGCAGGAATACGTACTAGGCAAGCCGTACCCACAGCGCTGCCACTCCAATTATTTTTGGTTTCCCCCTCGTACAGTGGTAAAAACTCGATGTGTTTTCTTCTCGGTTCAAATTGCGTCATACAATGTTGCCAAATAAACAATACATGTAAAGACTCGTGCCTATTATTGCTTATTTACCTGTTCTCTTATATCAAAGGAAGCATTATTTATTGTCAGTACTTAATGTAAAATTATTATTTTTTAATGTTTTTATTGAAATATGCTTGTGATATGTCTATAATTTTGGAAATGTAACTGTTAGAAAATGTAATAAGTACTATTTTTTAGAATATAAATTATAAATATAAGCCCATACTATCTTCTTCTGGACCTCCGGGCTGAAACCGTGTTACTGGTATAACTGCCGACGTTTCGTACCCACTCGTATGGGATATCTTTAGGGCTCAACTACTGCTACTGTTTGTAGCACTGAAACTGTATACCAGTGACGCGGTTCCAGCCCGGAAGCCCAGAAGAAGATAGTATGGACCACGACCGCGGAAATCTACGTACCAGATTACAAATATAAGCTTTTACACCGTCCCATTTTCTACTAGATGATTTTGTGCAACTGAAGAACTTCATTCTTTTTTAGGTCCTCACTTTTGTCATAATGTTGTTTAAATATTCTTCTGTATCATTTTGAGTTTTTTTCTATGTTAAAATCCTACAAACTGTATTTCTATATCGATTGATACAGTTATTTTGAGCAAGGAGTAGACATCTTGGACACCTTAACGGTTTTGTATATGTCTGAAGGTAATCTATACCATTTACTGTGCGTCTTCGTTATATGACCTATAAATGTTACCAGTTTTAATTCTATATTACCTATCTTCAATATTTGCATATAGTTGCAAAAGTCTTCTTAGTTTTGTTGAAGTAAGGGTACTTATTTTATTTAAATCATCTAAAGCAAAATTTCCGTATTTGCGGAAGATGTGATGGTCGTTAATACAAGAAATAATTCCAAAAAGTATGGTTTATCACAATCAAAGAAATTTTGAGGTGCAAGGTAGAACACAATGTTAAAGAACTATTTTCTTCGACTGTCCTTTTTTCAATTAATAGTCTCGCTACTAAACGTCCCACAGCTTGTACTAGATGTTCTTCCTTATGACATTTCACATATTTCCAAGCGATCTGACACATAATTTTATCTTTATCTATCAAAAAAGCTGCTTGCTTTTAAAGAATATATCACTAGTCAAATAATAATTGTAATTGGAAATATTAAAAGAAAATACTTACATATAGAAACCGGAATCGTGGAGTTGAATGGCGGTAATATGCTATAAGCAAGTAATAATAGATTCGCTCAAACATAAGTAACAATAACATATGTATGTACATGAACTTACTGTTAGAAAACTATTGTAGATATATATCAAATTAAATTTAAGTCTCCTTTTAATTTTCAGGAATAGAAGTGTTACAAAAAAGAAAAGTTTAAAAAAATAACACTGAACTCTAAGTAATAATTCATATAAACAATGTCAAATTATCAGCTTATATTTGATAAATAAAATAATTAAATAGATTAGTTATATCATATTTAGGACAACAGTTCATTTCTATCAGCGCAACTAGAGGAACTAATACTGATATATAACGAAAGTAGACAATCATGTAATTTAACAGATAACAATCAAGGGCTAGCGGCTACGTTCTCATTAATTAATTAATGAAATTAATAGCTGTGCATTTTAAAATTAGCATTTATGTAAAACATAAACATGCATTATGTAACGACGCTCAAAATATTCAAAGTGATACGATACTATATTCACACGCAATGAACTTGTATATAATTGTTAACTGTGTAAAAGGTTGGAATTTTTAGTAAAAACATTGCATGGATATTATATTATAGAGAAGTTTAATTTGAGTTTTAAAAGAATACGTATAATTATATATCGATTAATTTGTTTCCAATATGATTGAAATAGCGGAATACTTTTACCTATTTCTAAAACTACAAGAATTTCCAAATCGTGTGAGACATGTACTCCATAACGTCAATAAAGGATAAAACATTGTATGCAGTTCCTTGAATTCGGGTACAATTTTTTATAATACTGAAAATTTTGCAATACTAAAAATACACAAAATATAGTTTCACTTAAAATATTATGTTACATCAATGTAATTTAGCAAGTTTGTTGGAAATTGGAAACTATTAAAACCAGGTTGAGTATGTTTTAATAACAGCTTAAAAGTAGATATATACCTAAAGTAACATCGTGTACGATACATACAATATAAACAAACTGGTAATAGAATGTGTACCTAAATAATATATAATAACAAAATGAAATATAAACACGTCAATGTTCAATTTCCATGTAATAATTAGTGGTTTCTAAGTAGAAGGTCGAACCAGGATAAAGATTACGCAGTATACGTCAATAACAACGATTACATTACAGGAATCGTTAGACGATACTTTAGAAGTAATATATCTAATTGTAGTAACATCGATGAGGGGAGCATCAAATCCGAATGGGTTTAGTTGCGCGAAAAATTTCCAGCTAATCCAAACAGCGCAGGATGTAAAAGATGAAGACAGTCGATCTAGAGGGAACTCGTTTGCATTTCAAAGCGATCAGACGCATAAAAATTTGTAAATAGTTATTCTTATAAAAATTTCTTTAGTTGTTTCAATTTTATTTTGACGAAATGCTTGATTTAAAGTACTTATAACATTTCAAAATATTTTAATTAAATGAACTTGATTTAAAGCCTGCATATTTAAATTGATTTCTTATTTGGGCTTTGCCGATTGAAATTAATTTTGAGTATCTAACCCAAACGTAGCTGATTTAAAAACAGCTTCCAAAATGATCTTTTTTTTTTATAGCTATGTAGGCTTTCAAACGCTGCCATTAATCATATTTAGAAGCATATGCACTATCCATTGGTATCTCAACAACTACACACTTTCTTCAAATTCTCTAAACTTGCATGCCAGATACTGATCTTTCTAAATCGATACATAGGTTGGTTTATATCTGGACTATCTGAAGTTCGATTTTCGATCGCAGTAAATTTCGATATGTTGATTTTTAAAGCAATTTTTTGTGATTTTGGCTAGGTCGGCGTTCATTCTTGTTGAACATTCATCTTTGGTTTTTAAAATAGTAGCATTCAACTGTTTTCAATACTCTTTAACCTATCTTTCCGATAAACTTTGGGTTCAGTTTTAGTCTTTACTCCGAAAGAATGAAGAAGTGAGATATACCTCTCTTCCTCATTACTGATCCGGAGTTCAGACAATTCTTTGCCTTCCGTTTATTTCAGAAGTCCTAGTTTTATAGCTTTATTTCATTTTTCTTCAGTTGCACATATTTTCTTGGTCATAAAAAGAATATTTAAGTATTATAATCAAAAGTGACAGGTAAATAATTACCACTTTTGGATCTAATTTTTTAAATTTTTTGAGGAGAATATGACCTCTAGAGCGTCATTAAGCGTTCACGTTGTCCATCGACCTGGTTGAAATATTAATTTACCTTAAAATATGTAG
>JAVIWB010004678.1:0-61969 GCA_031893035.1 Dermolepida albohirtum | reverse complement strand
CTTGACCGTTCCAACATGCATTGTGGTCAAGGTCAATGAGGAGGTTCGAGAATCGGCTGAGTCCCTCTACTAAAAAAAGGACTCTGCAAGCAATAAAGCAGGTAAACTAACTAACAGGTGTAAACCTTTGTAAAATATTGGATGATCACTCTCAGTCTTTCAGAATTCCGTTGACGTTACAACGTATTATATTTCCAACGATTTTCAAAATAAAGATTGTTATTTGATACTTACATTAATATATAAGTTCCAATTAGTTAGTATATATATTTATGTGTATGTGTGTGTGTATGTGCCTTTGTATGTATATGTACGAGGGTGGTCCCATAAGTACCCAGCCTGACCTAGAGAAAATATCAATGTATTAGAAAGTACACAATCTATAAAGCATATGTATGTTTCAAGTTTGAAGACGCCATATTGTTTAGTATTTGTTTGGCAGCCATCTACAGTGAACGTTTTCGGTGAATTTGTGAAAATGGAGGAAATAGATCATCGTTACGTGATACAATACTTTTATTCGGAAGGCCTCAGCCCAACCGATATAAAAGCTGAACTGGATTCTACTCTGGGTGAGTCTGCTCCTTCGTTTACAACAGTGAAATATTGGGTAGCAGAGTTTGAACGATGTCGTACGAGCTGCCAAAACAAGCATCACAATGGTCGACCAAATGAGGTGACGAAGAAAATCCACAAAGCGGTACTGGATGATCGTCGACTGAAAGTCTACGAGCTAGCAGACATAGTAGGCATTTCAAAATGTGCGGTACATCGCATATTATCTAAAAATTTGGACATGAGAAAGCTGTGGGCAGATGGATGCCACGTTTGCTCGCACTCGAGCAAAAACAGTGTCGTGAAGATGTTTCAATTGAGTGTTTAGCGAAGTTTCACAGTGTTACGCTTTGCATATATTACTTTCTAACGTTTTTTAAAATTATTATTTTAATGCCGGGCTTTAATTTTCAAAACCCGTGTATACAACCTTCCGCGTTGCTAACACACATTCCAAGGAGAATTTTACCGTTACATGGTGATTTGTCTGCTTCGCGCCAAACCCCCATTCCTGGAAATTACTACGTAAGCGAGTGATGGTCAAGCTAATGTACGTTTTTTTGATGCCTTAATACTTAACATTATGATTGCTTTACCATTAATTTTTACCCGATTTAATTAAAACCACTTCTCAAAAACTATATCATACGTTAGTATAATTTACCATAAGTCTCTCACTAAAGTTCCATGTGATTATATTATATTACTGGTGAGATAATTTAATTTATTTTATCCAAAATTATTTTCCTTCTGTCGATCCTATTAAATAAGATAGTAAATTACATTATATTTAGAAGAATATAACATAAACTTATCTGTTTTACAGAAGCAATCACTTTAGTAAACTACCTTTCAGGTAGAGGTACGTCTCACCTGAAGCTTACCTGATCTCATTTACCTGCCTTATACTGACAGCAAAACACCTACCGTGAGGTGTCATTTTAATCGTCTATTTTTCCATGAATCCTCTAATTGTGTTTATTTTAATCAATATCGCGATCCCTTTCGCGTATCGCTAATTATAATCATTCTTTGCAGACCGTGTTCTGTTATTAGTGCATTTTTATTTCCTTTCCCACTATTTTTCATCTTACCGTACCCCTCCGGGTAGTATAAAAAAACAGCGACGCGCTAAGCATGTCCTTTCTCTGCATCTTGCCATCTCGTCGCCTTCAACAACAACTTGTAACTTCTTGCTTCGTTACGCCATCTTAACCCTTGTGCGTCCGTGCAGTTTTGATGCGCATTAACCTCGGGTTGCCGTGACCGATCTTCCGGTAATACAGGATAGCTACGCTTACAAGATAAGCATCCGTTCAGTAGTTGATTTTTTACTTCTTAATCTTTTACGCGATATTCGTCAACACAGACAAATAAACTCCATGCACGTGGTCTCTGCGAGTACATTAGCGCATCTTTTCATGTAATTATTAAAGCTAATGAATTTCTCGTCTTAATTTATAACCGTTACATAAATTTTATTGAGATTAAAACAAATCTGCATTTATTTGTTTCATGTTGATTAAATAAAGTACTTTAAGGGCATCTTTGCTGTTTTATTTTACGTTGTGCTAACCTGTTATTACAGCTGCGCCTTTATTCATGTAAGTACTGTATCATTAGTTGTTTGTTCTTTTGATTTATCTGCATTTCAAAAGGGAGAACCGGCTCCAAAGAAGGCGAAGACAGTTTTATCTGCAGGCGAGGTTATAGCATCGCTTGTTTTGGGATGCGTGTAGAATAAATTTCATTGACTATAAAAAGGAAAACTATCAACGGCGAATATTATACGAACTTATTGAAACGTTTGAGCGAAGAAATCAAGCAAAAAGGGCCGCATTTGGGTAAAAAGAAAGTGTTGTTTCATCAAGATAATGCGCCGGCTTACAAATCCATTATTGCAATGGCCAAAATTAATGAATTAAAGTTCGAATTGCAACCTCATGTACCCTACTCGCCAGATTTGCCCCCCTCGGATTATTTTCTGTTCCCAAACCTGAAAAAATGGCCCAGTGGTCAAAGATTTTCCAACGATGAAGAAGTGATGTCGGTAGTTTATGGCTATTTTGAGGAGCAAGACAGTTTTTATTGTAAAAAGGGTATCGAACTTATTGAACACCGCTGGGAAAAGTGTATAGAGCTGAAAGGAGATTATGTTGAAAAATAAATATATTTCTTTCCAAAATTTTTGTGTATACAGCAGGTGGTCATTTAATGTACCTAGCGACTACTGAAAATATATAATACGCACACAAAATGTTTCGCATATTGAAATTATAAAATGTTAAGGTGTTCAACCCATTTCATTAATTTTATTATTGTTATTAATATTTGTTTTATTCCATTTTGAAAAAACACTAATTACGTAAACTAAATTTATAGTTAGTAATACGGAATATAGTAAGAATATAAGGCATATTGTTTCATGTATTACGAATATACTATCTTACACTTCAATTTTAGATTCTCGTGATTTTAGAAACTAATGAAGATATAGTTCTATTAGGTGGGAAATAGACAAAAAGTTTTAGCATATGTTTGTCAGCTGAAGATATCATAGTTATACGCATACTTATCGCATTAAGTCAACAAAAACCGGATATGCCCATACAACTGTATCTGCAAATATTAACCCTCATTACGTTGAAAACTGTGCGGCAGACTCAATGATATATCGAAGAGCTTACTCAAAGGCACTCTACTATGTGCGAATGGTATTTACACAATAAGCTCAAAATTCAAATTACTATATTGTTGTTTCTTTACGTTGTAGATTCACCGGGACCTGATAATATTGACTGGTAAACAATTTTACCAGAAAATGTATTGGACACTGTAAACGGCAAGATAATCATAAATTCTGATATTTTAGAACCGTTGTTTCAGGTAAATATTAAATAATTCAACAAATTACTGTTGTTATACATGTAAATAAATTTTAGAATTTAGAAAATACTCTCATGGTTCCTATGGGTTGTGGGGAACAAACCATAGCAACTTTATCATCAAATCTTTACGTTTTAAGATATCTAGAAGCTAATAATGCTTTGACTGATAATATTAAAGCAAAAATTTTGAAGAATTTGGAAATTGGATATCAACGTATGCTCAATTACGCGGACACTGACGGATCCTTTTCAGCTTTCGGCAAAAGTGATCCAAAAGGTTCAAGGTTCAATGTTTTTAACAGCGTTTGTCATTCGTACTTTTAAGACAATGAGAGAGTACATTTTTATTGACGATAATATAATAAACAAGATTGTCAAATGGATAATAAATCATCAATTGGAGAATGGTTGTTTTGATCCAATGCATCATGTCTTACATAATATGATATTTAAAAAATTCTTAGTAGATTCTCACTACAAAATTAGTAAATATTTTGTAGGGGTTAGCAAGTCCCAAAAAGCAAACGACAGCTTTGACGTCTTACGTGTTAATTAACATTTTGGAGAGCAATATAGCAATTGATGAAAATATTTTCTCTAAAGCCAAAGAATGGGATCTAAATGGCAAAACTCAGGACGAATATACATTGGCTATTAGTTCTTATGCACTAGGATTAATGAATTTATCAAAAGATGTTCAAAAAAATTAGACAAACTTCTAGAAATGACTAATAGCTTACATGGTTCGACATGGTGGATGCAAACTGATAGGTTTTCTTTTTAATATGAGTGAGATAAATGAAACGGTGATAAATTTAAGATCACTTAAAAACATTTTGTCCTAAATATAATATATTAAAATTTTAAAAAATAGACAAAAATAAAATCAGATAAATTACATTTTACTTAAGCTACTGATGCTGATATATGTTCAATAAAAATGGAATATAAATTTATTCGCTTAAAGTATTTCTACCAAGAACGCTAGATTTTAGTTAGTTCATCAACCATTCTTCTTTTTTTGCTTAACCAGGACATCCTTTCAATAATATATTGGCTTCTCAATATGTTTACATCGAGAAAGTTATACTCACGTAATACATATATGTATCTTCACGTCTTGCTTTTTCCTACCAAATTTTACGTTTTACTCTTACTTATAGACTTAGAACTTATTACCGACTAAATTTGCAACTAAATTCACAAGTACTTTCTTCTGAAACGAGTCACAGTTGGCATAAGCACCTAAAAATATGTAATTAAATATAATTTCCGATGCTGGTAACTCAGTTGCTGAAAAACGTATTTAGATAAAACAACATTACGGTGAGGAGGATATTTTTAGTCAGAGCTTGCCTAAAAAAAAATTTGCTTCCTGTACAGTAATACCACGATTTTTGTCAACTCTGTGAACGAGACCTCATTATAACGTTATTAACATGACATAATTTCCCTATTTCTATGTGTACTCGTGACAACTTTACGCAGACGACTTGGAAATCTCCACTTTGTTTGCGTGCGTTGTCAGCTCAGGTGCAATTCTGTACTATGTATAACTTATCTTGCCCACTTATTCGAAATAGCACCTAAATTATTAAGAACGTGAAGTAAAAAAAACTAGATAATCAAAAATCTGCAAGTTTCATAACTAAATCCAAGATTATAAATCAAATTGAAGTTAAGAACACAATGAAAAGTCAGTCAAAGAAAATAAGAGCCTATATTGAAAACAATTATTAAAAATTATCCGTGCATTAATCTTTTTATACGGCAGCCCAGTGATATTGCCAGGAAAACAATTTAGAACCAAAGGCATTATTGCTATTAGAGTTGTGTTCCTTTCGCCAAACACATCTATCACACGGCCTATGAATGATAAAATCATAGTGACTTTTAAAGTATGCTACCTTTGACGCATATTTTCAAGTTAATTGATTTTGTTGACAATGAACAAATATCAATAAAAGAGTTTTGTAAAAGTTACAACATAATGAACGCTATTGACGATATTCAAAAATTTTCAGAAAATTACCATAACATTGCCTTGAGGGCGTTTAGAAAAAGATAGGTCTTGAAGTAACAGAAAAATTAGAACTCGATAATCATATAAATCAAAAAGAGCTTCTTGATATGGCGTTCCAATTAAATTTCAATGAAGTTGATGCTGAAGATATTCAGACATGACTGAATGAATTCCCTCACGAACAGAAACTATACAAATTGATAGTACATTTTGAACAAGATGATACTAATTCTGATATCGATGTGGAAGAACCACCACCTAAAGTTTTAATAACAAAAATATTATCTAATTGTCTTAGTTTTATCACAAAATTATCCTGATTTTGCAACAGTAAAATGTTACGTGAAAAGAAGTTTGAAGTAAACTAATCGACGCTTGATTCGATTTTATCAAAAAGTTAAAAACGTCACTCCTTTTCTTAAGTTATCTAAATATTTAGGATCTCAGTAATAAGAATTGTTACGTGTTCATTTTATCTTTTGGTTAATTTTGGCTCTTAATAATATGATTTTCTGTAAAGTTATTATTTTGTACATATTTTGTGTACATCATTACATATTTTTGTGTTAAAATTTTTAGCGAATATCAAAATTAAATAGTTCTCATATTCTTAACAGTTTTCACTGTCATTGCTCGATTTATAAATTGCATTTTATTGAATTAATTTAATTGCGGCCTTGTGTCTTTATATTTTCTTATTTTAGGAGATTACTTTTTATTTAATTCTCTAGTTTAATTTGAAGTCCCTATTTTTTGTTTGCAGTAAGTAATTATTCTCTTAAGACAACATTCTGAAACCATCTAGGGGGTTCTATATTTCAATTTTGGTATTAAAAACTATTATATAACATGTTGTGTTCTTCCGTGTTATTATAATTAATTAGTGTTAATTTACTGAGACTACTTAGATATCTATTTTTAAGTATTTTAAGTAGTTTCACATAGTCTGTCGCAGAGAAAACTGAACTTTTTTAAAATAGTAATTCCTAGTGAAGACATCTATTGAAAAGATATACGTCGATAAATTAAATCTTTCACTAACGTTATGTGAAAATATCATGACATTTGCATCATTACAAGCAGAGAAATTGCACATGAGGTAATAATGTGTATTTGGCATTGGTCGAAAAATGAATTTTGAACAAAGAGCAAATATCAAGTTATGTTTTAAATTCGGTAAATCGTTTACTGAACCACTTAATTTGATTAAACAAGTGTATGTTGATGCGTGTTTATCACGTATGAGTGTGTATGAGTGGTATAAATAATTTAAAAACAGTGGTACGGATATAGATCACGACGAACATCCTGGTGCAAAAAATCAGTAGTTACGGAAAGTAACATCGAGTTTGTGTGTGAATTTATTAGAAATGAGCCCAATTCCTCATTGCAATACGTGGGAATGAAATTAAATACTTCAATGCATCGCATTTTGACATAGCATTTGGGACTGAGAAAGATTTGTAGAGAATTTGTATCACAGAAGCTAAATGAATTCAATATTGTACAAACATGATTAAAGACTCATAAAAGGACGAAAGCTTCAGGTATTCTACTGTAACTGGCGATGAGACGTGATGTTTTCAATATGATCCAGAAACCAAACGTCATAGCTCTGAATGGAAGCATCCAAGCGAAGATAGATCTAAAAAAGTCGTTTGGAGAAGTCAAAAGTGAAGACGATATTGATTTGCTTTTATGATTCCAAAGACATTGTGCACCAAGAGTTTGTACCAACTAGTCAAACAGTCAATGCTGTATATTATCTCGGAATTATAAACCGTCCGTTGGCGCGTATTCGTCGGGTGCGCCCTCAATGTCGTAAAAATGGTAGGCGACGTTTGCTACATGATAATGCACTATCGCATTACACGACGCTTATCACTGAATGGCTGGAACCGCGTCACTTCTATATCTACCGACGTTTCATACCCATTTGTATAGGACATCTTCAGGGCTGAACTACTACAGTTCGGTGCAGTAGTTCAGCCCTGAAGATGTCTCCTACAAATGGGTACGAAACGTCGGTATATATACAAGTGACGCGGTTCCAGCCCGGAAGCCCAGAAGCAGATAATGCACAAATGTTTGGACATTTAAGTGCTTAACATTAAAAGTGATGAAGATAAAGAATTGTGTAATAATTTCCCAGTACTATTGCAATTCAGCACTTCTTTCTTAAAAAAATTAACACAACTGAGATTTTAACAGATATGCAGAAATCATTAGGCAACCATGCTTGTTCTTATGCCTCGCTTTGTCTTTGAGTTGCTTACTTTAAACGTGGCAACATGATTCTCGAAGATGAAGGAAGAACGTCCTAGTTCTCCAAAACGTGGATGAACTATAATTTAAGGTTATGACCCTACCACCCTATTCACTGGATATAACCCCTTCAGACTTCCACTAATTCCTAAAACTCAAGCTGTTCCTCGCCGGAAGGAAATTTAAGGCAGAAAACGAAGTTACTACAGAAGTAGAGCAGTATTTTGATTACCTTCATGCTGAAGATTATGAAACTGGTAATAATTTCCCACTATTAATTGCTTACTTAATTATTATCACGTTCTTTTGCTATAGCATTTAGACTATATGTCCTTACTCTCTTACGTTTGTAAAATCTATATATGTTACAGATTGTATTACACGGCAGATTGCTAAAGTTTTTTTTTCTAAAACAAATAGGACTTTCGACACCAATACAGGCAAACTAGAAAAAATACCATTGAAAGTCAATATCTTTGAAAAAGAAGTATATACTAATTGATATTCACCTATTCTAATTATTACATAAAGTTCAAAATTTCTTGACTAGATATTCAAGAAGGAAATATATTTCATAAAAAAATAAAAAACTTAAACCAATAGTCATTTAACGATCAAGAAAATAAATCACACTAGGAAACCTTGAAGAAAAAATGTTAATATTTTTTAATGATAAGTTAAAAAATAAGACCGGAAAACTCAAAAAAAGTGAACCAAGAAATGAAAAATAAGACACTTTATTTTGGATTTACCGTGGTGAAGAGGAAAATGTAAGTTGGAAAAGGTAATATAGGAAAGGTGTTAATCAATATCAATAATTAAAGAAATCTAAATAGACTCTAAGTCAAAACAGAATCTAAGCTAGTACTTATCAATTGGGAGGAATGAGAACGTTAATTAGATCATTTTGTAAATATTACTTAACACAACATGACATATAGTGTGATATATAGATCTTGTAGGTTTATAATTTAAATAGTTTATATGAAGTGCTTATGTTAATGCTTCGTGGTATGCATGTACGTGTAAAAATTTTTGTCTTTGTGTGCACATTTTTTGTTGTAAATACTTAATTTTCAGATGTGAAGAAATTTCAACAAATAAATAATAAAATTGTGTTTTATCTAAGGCAATTAAGTGCCGAAGAGATTTGTCCTCCATTTAAAATAGAACAGAATTTAATTATCGAAAATATAGCTAAAGCTACAGTGAAACTATATGATTACTACAAGCCCGAAGAGTGATAACGTCATACAGATATAGCAAAAAAGTCAAAACGGTATATTTACATATTCTTAAAATCCAATGCAATATCATATTTAAGAGAAAAAAGTTTCTTGAAATCTTTATCGAATATTACAGCGCACGTATTACAACCTCAAAATGACATATGTGTATAATAAAACCAAAATGTAAGATATGTATATAACAAATTTGTCCTAAAATCTTTTAATTAAGAAAAATGATATTTTGATAGAAATTAAGACAAACAATTTGAAAATACTAAATCTAACAAAGAAAACATTTCATAACAAAAGGCTCCAAGACCAGGAAACGAAGTTACATGAACAAGATGCTACGGTTTATTTTTCATTCAGAACATACTTCTGCCTATCGTATATCTATTAAAATAAACACTGCTATTTATTTGAAAGAAGGGACGCCCCTGAACATCGATGAATGTAATGTGGGTTTCAGTTTTTTGTAACGAGCAGATGTGCATATCATCAAATGCAAAACACCCCGTTCGTCTTTCTCGCACCTAGACCGATTGGTATGTATCTGCCAATTAAGTAAAAATATACGTACAGTCCCTTATTGGTGATTGTTGTTTTAGGGCTTCTTATACCGGTCGAACGCCGGCTTGTGAGAGTACGAGAATTCGACGTCGGAGCCACCATTCTTTAGTTTTCCCCTGCTTAATTCCATAGATTGTTTCGTTTGTGATGGAGTTTCGTTGAGCAGCCTCCGTAGTAGGTTTTCTTTTCTCCTTGAGCCTCCGGGAATTAGCACTGCGACGTGGGAAAGCGATAAGTATTTTTATTGACCCTTTCGTCTCAATTGGAAAGTGGCGACACCATTTCATGTAAATTTAGTCAATTACAGAAATTGTTCAATGCGAGGTATATTATCTCAATATTTTAGTTTGTTTCATATAACTTTAGAGTAAATCTATTTAATTAAAGAAAGTTGTCAGATGTGAGATACATATTGTCTCAATATTTTAATTTCATATAACTTTAGGGTATAATTTGTGTAATTAAAGAAAATTGTCAGATGTAAGATACATATTGTCTCAATATTTTAGTTTCATATAACTTGAAGGTATTATATAATGTGTGTAATTAAAGAAAATTGTCAGATGTGAGATACATATTACCTCAATATTTTAGTTTCATATAGCGTAAGTCAGATTTATACAAATAAAGTAATTGTCAGATATCAGGGTATTACAATAATTATTAATATCTTGCTTTTATTAACAAAAGTTATATTTAATCTTTATATGCCTACATCGTTATATAGAAATTGTTTGTGTTTCTCCGCTGGACAGGAGTAAGATAGTTTTTTTTTAATAAATTTTTAACTGTTATGTATGTATATATACTGGGTGTTTATTTGAAGTCATGTCATATCAGTCGAACACGTGGGGATTCTGAGGCAACTTATAGGCGAATAGAGCTACGACACCTTTGAAAAACATAACGAATAATTTCACCTGCTTTTTTTTGCTCTTGGCGCCCTTCATACTAATAAAACAGATACTAATTCCGAGCTTGCGAACCACGACCTCCGCGACAGCTAGTAATACCTAAGCTCATCCGAGCGGTCGTTCGCGACCCGCAGCAATTTGCTACTGTGCAACCAGTACGTAGTAATATTTTGGCGCTCCAACTTGTAGGCCATTTTGGTGAGAATTTCAACACCTAACGTTTCGACCTTTTTTTGTGCCTAAGAATTTTTAACGCCTAACTTGATAATCCCCTGTTTCGAATTATAAGTGACCATCTTCAGAGCTCATTTTTTTTATTTTGGAATATTTTAACTTTTTAGCATTGGTTTGTGCTCTTTAGTATTTCTCGCGTTAAGTTTTGTTAGTTTTGAGTCAAAATGAATGTTAGAGGATTAAATAAAAATGAACTTTCCTACGAACTTAGGATCAGAGGTGTTACTGAGGATTCGACTGTGGATATTATGCGTAAGACCTTGCGAGGGAAAATTTTAAACTGTACCTAATTCAGGATTATACGAATTCAACCGACTTCCCTTTGGATTGTGTAACGCCCCTAATATCTTCCAGCGTTTTATTGACAGAATTATAGGCCCAGACCTTGACCCTTTCGTATTTGTTTATTTGGATGACATCATTGTTATTACTCAGACATTCGAGAAGCATATCTAAATTATAGCTGAAGTTTTTTGAAGACTCAGTGATGCAGGACTCAAGTTGAGTACAGAGAAATGTCAGTTTTGTAGACCCGAGTTGAAATATTTGGGGTTTGTAATTAATCGTTGTGGACTTCATGTTGATCCGGACAAGATACGTGCCATTCTATCTTATTAAAGACTTAAAGTGTTGCTGATGTACGTAGATTTATTGGGATTACGAGTTGGTATCGAAGACATATTGAGCGTTTTAGTATTATTATTTCGCCTTTGACTAGGTTGCTGCGAAAGCACGCCAAGTTCGTATGGGATGAAGCTTGTGAGGAAGCTTTCCAAAAGCTGAAGGATTGTTTGGTTTCCGCACCCATTCTTGCATGTCCTGACTTCGGAAACCCCTTTACTATACAGTGTGATGCTTCGGATTATGGCATTGGTTCCACCTTGACTCAAACATTCGATGATGGGGAGAAAATAGTTGCCTACCTTAGTCGATCCTTAACCAGGCAAGAACTCAACTACCGAAAAGGAATGTTTAGCTGTATTATGGTCTCTAGAGAAATTAAGGCTTTATATCGAAGGAAGTCATTTTAAAGTAATAACTGATCACTACTCGTTGTTGTGGTTAAGTAAATTGCAAAATACATCCGGCAGATTGCACGTTGGAGCGTACACCTTCAGCAGTACGACTTTGAAATAATACATCGTAAAAGCAAAGAACATCAAGTGCCTGATGCTTTGTAGAGATCATTTCCCGCTGTAGAAAGCATTTCCACTGAAACGCCTACTAAAGATCGTTAGTATCGCAGGCTTCTTCAATCAATAAAGAAATATCCAATGAAATATCCGAGTTTTAGACTTCAGAGTGATATGATGTATAAAAAGGTTAGCGCTAGGAAGAATTATGGATTGCACTCTTAGGAAGATAATTGGAAGATTGTAGTGCCAAGAGATAGACGTGCGAAACTTCTGCACGATAATCACAATGCTCCAACTGGTGGATATTTAGGAGTCTTCAAAACCTTTAATCGACTCGCAACTAAGTACTCTTCGCCTAATATGAAGTATGACGTTACCGCCTATATACGGAACTGTCAGACATGTCTACGAACTAAACCAGAACAAAAAGCGACTGCCGGAGAGATGGGTCTCATATTACGAAACCATAGCAGGTTATTAACATTGATTTGGTTGCACATTGGCCGAGATCTAAGAAAGGTAATAGTTACATTCTCATTATCGTAGATCTTTTTAGTAAGTTTACCTTGTGTTATCCCCTGAAGAAAGCTAATGCTAATAGGATTGTTGAACATCTCGAGGATGTCCTGCTAGTTTTTGGCGTTCCTAAGAAAATTATTTCAGATAATGGGGTACAGTTTAGATCAAAGCAATATCTTCAGCTGTTATCGACTTATCAGGTCAAACCTTCCTATACCGCCTATTATCATGCTCAAGCCAATCCCACCGAACGTGTCAATCGAGTCATTAAGACGATACTTACCGCATTTGTATCAGATAATCATCGTAAATGAGGTATATATCTCCCTAAACTTGCTTGTGCGTTAATATCAGCAAGACACGAAACCACCGGATTTAGTCCTTAGTATATCAACTTTGGTAAGGAAATGTTATTGCTTGATTCTGAACATAGACCGTCGTCCGAGAAGGAGAATGAAGTACCAAATAGAGAAACTTTAGATAGAAAATCTTGTTTTAGTAAGCTGTATAAGGATGTTCAGGCTCGATTACAAAGGGCTTATGAAAGATCTAAGACAAAGTATGATTCACGCCATCGTCCCGTATCGTTTTATCCAAATCAAGTTGTGTGGCGCAAGAATTGCGTTCTTTCGGATGCTTCCAAGTATTATACCGCCAAGCTAGCTGATAAATATTTAGGGCCTTATCTTATACATCGGAAGATATCGCCAACAACTTATACACTTAAGGACAATGATGGAAAGGTTTTGCCAGGTTGTTGGAATGTGAAAGACCTTATGAATAACTCCATCGGTTAATGCCCGTGAGGTAAAAGTCCTCTAATCGCTATCGTGCTTGTTGTGACTGCAGTGCTGAACAGGTTAAGTAACATTTTGAAGGAATTTAAGAACGTTATGTTCAATATTATTTAGCATACCTGTTTTTGGCCTGCCATACAACAATAACATATTTTGTATCGCTTGGTATTTGGAAATTGAGCATTGATGTATCTGATAACACCATTTCGTTAGACTTTTGTGAATTTTCGATTTTGGATGTGATTTTTAAATATCGTTGTGAGTGAGTGAGTTGTTTTGGCTTGCTGGTAAGGCGTAAGAATTTCTAGTCGATTTATCCTCGTGTCGTAAGAGGCGACTAAAAGGAATTAGTGTCTATCTTTTAACATCGTAGATTGTTATTGTTTGGTGGTTTTCGATCAT
Organism: Dermolepida albohirtum; assembly: GCA_031893035.1. Classification (NCBI taxonomy): domain Eukaryota; kingdom Metazoa; phylum Arthropoda; class Insecta; order Coleoptera; family Scarabaeidae; genus Dermolepida; species Dermolepida albohirtum. The sequence continues at coordinate 48,437 of JAVIWB010004678.1, read as the reverse complement.
TCTGTAACCAATCAATTTCTGTCGAATTGTAGGTTAAAACTCAATTTACCGATTATGACGTTACTGTTGTAGTTTGGTTTTTCGTTTACATAATTTTGACTCTCGTTAGCGTTTGAGATACCTGTTAAGAGTTTGTGTTGACTCTCAACTATGTCGGATATGTACAGTATCGATTACGAATTAAATTATGACTGTTATGGATTTATCGAATATGTTTTGATTTCGATTAATATCGTTTCGTTTACCGATTTTGACCTTTGATTTGGGAGGTGGTATTTGCTATCAATAAAAGTCGTTAGCATACCGCGTGAACCTCCAACGGATCGGAATCCTGCCTTGCACTTTAAATTTGTTTTCTTGGATTCTCAAATATTTTTGTTTAGCCAGAGTTAATCCTGTTTAGGATTGTTTTTTTTTTGTATTCGTGGCGTCACCGGGTGTGATGGGGCAAGACGGCAGTACCGCGTAAATGGGTGAATGTGGAACAGCTCATTTCCTATCTCTTATTTCCTCATCATGCGTCCTTTCCGAATCCTGATAATGATAGTAATAAGCCCAACTTTTCTTAGTTGTCGTTTTAGTATTTACTTTTGCTGAGTGCTTCATCGCCTCACGATGAGCATCTCTGTCACCCTGACGTGTCCATTTTGCTAGGGCATCGCGTATGTCGCCTATGCTTCAGCGCAGCTTTCCTTCTTCTTTCGCCGCCGTACGTAATGATCCTCGTACGGTTTGAGCTTTTTTCGTTGCTATATGCAGCTTTTCCTTCCCCCTGCTCTACGAACCTTGTGGCGCTGACGTGTTGGTGAATCCCTCTCTGTGGCACATGTTGCGCTCCGGGGATTTATTCACGAGCAGTTTGCTTTCTATTTTATTTACGCTCCTATGTACCGACCGAATGTCGAAGGGCCCAGTGGTAGTTTTGGGGTCGAGCTGATTCCGGTGTTGATTGAAGAATGTGTCTGGGTGTTGTTGTGTTGTTTGATCATTCCTGGGGCAGCAGTATTATTGTGGATTTGCTTCGGAAATTTTTCGGAGAAAAATTTCCTTAGATAAGTTGGGATGAGGTTGTTGCGGTATATTTTTCATTCAGAACATATTTCTGCATATAGTATATCTATTAAAATAAACACTGCCATATATTTGAAAGAAGAGACGCCCCTAGACATCGATGAATGCAATGTGGAAATATATATTTGGGATATCGTATTCATTTTAAATTTTAAAAATCGTTTTAAATAAATATATTCATTGCACTCGTTTTACGTCGACCTTGGATTTGTTATGCGTTTCAGTTTTTTGTAACGAGCAGATGTGCAGATCATCAGCAAAACACCCCGTTCGTCTTTCTCGCACCTAGACCGATACGATACGATCTATATCGGGGGCACTTGAGTGATAACTCTGCAGGAAGGTGGCCGTGCGCGTGGACAAATGCGTATCTGAATCAGTAAAAGTAACTGAGTATAATAAGAGAATCTTCTTAAGAGCCCGTTAACATCTACAGGTATGTGTCTGCCAATTAAGTAAAAATATACGTACAGTCCCTTACTGGTGATTGTTATTTTAGGGCTTTTATACCGGTCGAACGCCGGCTTTTGAGAGTACGAGAATTCGACGTCGGAGCCACCATTCTTTATTTTTCCTCTGCTTAATTCCATAGATTGTTTCGTTTCCGATGGAGTTTCGTTGAGCAGCCTCCGTAGTAGGTTTTCTTTTCTCCTTGAACCTCCGGGAATTAGCACTACGACGTGGGAAAACGATAACTATTTTTTTGACCCTTTCGTCTCAATTGTAAAGTGACGACACCATTTCATGTGAATTTAGTCAATTACAGAAATTGTTGAATGCGAGGTATATCATCTCAATATTTTAGTTTGTTTCATATAACTTTAGAGTAAATCTATTTAATTAAAGAAAATTGTCGGATGTGAGATACATATTGTCTCAATATTTTAATTTCATATAACTTTAGGGTATAATTTGTGTAATTAAAGAAAATTGTCAGATGTGAGATACATATTGTCTCAATATTTTAGTTTCATATAACTTTAAGGTATTATACAATTTGTGTAATTAAAGAAAATTGACAGATGTGAGACACATACGAGGGAGAGTTTTTATATTCGCGGAATGAGCAGGCGCATTGGGGGCGTGGCCTGTGCAGCGACTCATGATTAGTATAAATACGAAGTTTCATTGTTATTAAACAGTTAGTCTTTGAGCTATCGTCAAACAAGTAACATAATCAGGAGTGAAAAGTGAAATATGGAAAAAATCGAATATCGTGCCGTTAACAAGTTCCTTACCAGGCAAGGAGAATCAGTCGCGACCATAATGAATGAGATGTCATTGGTTTACGGCGACTCTTGTCCAGGAAAAACCATGGTGTACAAGTGGCATAGTTTATTTAAACAAGGAAGGGAATCCCTTGAAGACGACCCGAGGCCGGGCAGGAGCATTGAGGTGACCACGCCAGCACTTATCCAAAAAGTTGAACAAATTGTACTCGAAGATGCTCGACTAAAGAAGAAACAAGCAGAAATGGTTGGAGTATCCGATACAACAATTTTTAAAATCCTACACGATCATCTCGTCATGTCTAAGGTCAGCGCAAGATGGGTGCCGAGAATGCTCACGCCGCCGCAAAAACAACAGCGCGTAGAGTGTTCGAGTGCATTTTTGGACCTCTGTAATGAAGAAAAGGATGGTGTATTGAGTGGAATTGTTACTGGAGACGAAGCTTGGGTTCATCATTATGAACCTGAGTCCAAACAAGACTCCATGCAGTGGCATAAAAAGGGCACAGCACCTCCCAAGAAATTTAAAGTGTCACAATAAGCTGGGAAACTCATGGCAACGGTATTTTGGGACTCGGAAGGAATATTGTTGATTGATTATAAAGATAAAGGTGTTTCTATAACCGGAGAATATTACGCTTCAATATTAGAGCGACTAAAAGAAGCCATTAAAGAGAAAAGACGGGGAAAATTGACAAAAGGTGTTCTGCTTTTGCACGACAACGCGCCCGTCCACAAGAGCCGCGTTGCGTTAGCTGCCCTGCATAAGGTGGGCTTCGAAATTTTGAATCACCCACCCTACAGCCCAGACCTGGCCCCGAGTGATTACTATCTGTTTCCGAAAATGAAAAAAGAGCTGCGGGGTAAAAAATTTACTGCCGATGATGAAGTCAAGGGGGCAGTATTTTGCAGATAAAGAGAAATCATTTTTTTATGAGGGTATAAATAAATTAATTGAAAGATGTGAAAAATGTATCCGTCTTGCAGGTGAATATATTGAAAAAGAAAAATAATTTGGTTTTTTATTTCCACCCCTTGTCCCCCATTCCGCGAATATAAAAACGCTCCCTCGTATTACCTCAATATTTTAGTTTGATATAGCTTAAATCAGATTTATACAAATAAAGAAATTGTCAGATATGAACTATATATATATATATATATATATATATGGGGGTATTACAATAATTATTAATATCTTGCTTTTATTAACAAAAGTTATATTTAATCTTTATATGCCTACATCGTTATATAGAAATTGTTTGTGTTTCTCCGCTGAACAGGAGTAAGATAGTTTTTTTTTGAATAAATTTTGAACTGTTATATATATATATATATATATATATATATATATATATATATATACTGGGTGTTTATTTGAATTCATGTCATATCAGTCGAACTTGTAGGGATTCTGAGGCAACTTATGGGCTAATAGAGCTACGGCGTTTGAGAAACATAACGAATAATTTCACCTGCCTTTTTTGGCTCTTGGCGCCCTTCATACTAATAAAACAGATACTAATTCCGAGCTTGCGAACCACGACCTCCGCGACAGCTAGCTGGCATCGTTCTGTTGCTGCCCAGTAATACCTAAGCTCCCCCGAACGGTCGTTCGCGACCCGCAGCAATATGCTACTGTGCAACCAGTACCTAGCAAAGAACTACCAGAAGTGATTAAAAGAATATGTAATGAATATACGTGTGTACAATATGCGGACACGTGTACATATGTCCCTTTATTTATGTATATAAAAATAATGTACAGAAATGTTAAACGTCACGTAGAAAATATGTTAAGAAAGTACTTTTCACCGACAAGAGTAGTTTCTGATTTCGTAAATTTAAATATGGTTATATTAATAGAGTCATAATGCAAGAAATTAAGGAGGATACTATAAATCGTTAAAAAAATCATGATAGCGCTAACAATATTCTTAAGGAATTAATCACGAAAAGCATTTTATGGCCATGAGGGAAAATTTTTACAAAATTAATATTTTTCAACATTAATTAATATCCATAAGAAGATGATTTCACGCATGGTGAGATTCTCTTACTGTTTGCGAGAAAATTGGTTTTATTTCCGAGTAGGCCATGCGTTTAGAAGAAGCTATTTAAATCATCAATATCGTCCAATTTTTAATTTAACGACCTATTTAGTTAAAGTTGTAAAATGGATAAAATCGTTTTTCGTGATGCAACTATGTACTTCTTTTTTGAAAAAGTAACACAACTGAGAATTTAACAGATATGCAGCAATCATTAGGCAACGATGCTTGTTCTAATGTCTCACTTTGTCGTTGAGTTGCTCACTTTAAATGTGGTAACATGATTCTCGAAGATGAAGGAAAAACGTCCTAGTCCTCCAAAACGTGGATGAACTATGATTTAAGGTTATGACCCTACCACCCTATTCACTGGATATAACCCCTTCAGACTTCCACTAATTCCTAAAACTCAAGCTATTCCTCGCCGGAAGGAAATTTAAGGCAGAAAACGAAGTTATTACAGAAGTAGAGCAGTATTTTGATAACCTTCATGCCGAGGATTATGAAACTGGTATAATGGCTCACTTTAAACGTTGTAACATGATTCTCGAAGATGAAGGAAAAACGTCCTAGTTCTCCAAAACGTGGATGATCTATGATTTAACGTTATGACCCTACCACCCTATGCACTGGATATAACCCCTTCAGACTTCCACTAATTCCTAAAACTCAAGCTATTCTTCGCAGGAAGGAAATTTAAGGCAGAAAACGAAGTTATTACAGAAGTGGAGCAGTATTTTGATAACCTTCATGCCAAGGATTATGAAACTGGTATAATGGCACTCCACACTCCACCAATCCTGGTCCAATTGTATTAATGTTGCAGGAAAAATGTTAAAACAAATTACCTTCGTAGGTAGTAAAATGTACATTTTAGGTTAAGAGAAACTTATCTACTAAACGACTCACGATAAGAATGTCCCCTAATAACAGAGATTTACTTCAAATAAACAATATACGTATACACTTTTGCTAGCGGCATATCAGTGGATCGTTACTAAGAATTGATATATATATATATATATATATATATATATATATATATATATATATACGGAGTTGTAAACTGTTATGCAAATGCATACTATACATGTATGTACAATCCTTGCAAATGTTTATTGAATTATGTTTTATATTTAGAAAAGTATTTTCAATTTTGTTTCTATAGATAGTTCCATTTTATTTTAATAAATGTATTAAAACTTTGCACGGCTTCTATTTAGAAATACAAGCACACCTTTAAAAAACGAAGAAAATATTTTATTCGTTATGAATAAACGAAATACGCGAATAAAATTAATATTCTGACCACAATCAACGCCAAAATTAACCAAACTAGATTAATGTTATATTACCTCCTCCTTTGAAGAAAAAGAAAATGTGCGGTTTGCTATGTGGATGCATCTGAATATATATACGAGGACTGGACAAACAATGACAGTATAATAATTTAGGAATTCAAGATCGAATTGTAAGTGTAACAGTTACATGAATGATCACCAAATACAACTGAACAGAACAACAGTCCAGAAATAGTGATAGAAGTCGCGGAGCGTAACGCGGAGCGTAACGCGGAATCCCAGTAAGTACAGTGAAACGTCTCGCACATCGGGATAATTTGACAAAATCCAAAAAAAATGGGCGTGGCAGCATTGTGATTGGGTAGTAGAACAATGAAAAAATGTCCTCTGAACTGATGAATTGAAGTTTGAAATATTCGGCCAGTATCACTGAGGTTTCATTACAAAATCCCACCAGCTACAATGCATGGAAGAGGTTTCATCTTGACATGGAGTTGTTTTTCATTCTAGGAAATTGAAAATTCTACAGCTCCGGCAAACCATTCTGTAGAAAACCAGCCGAAAGAATATTCTACGACTGATTTGCACTTAATTGAAAATACTTCGCATTTATGCACTACAATAATCAAAAGCGCTCTGCCAAAATGTTCAGTCGTTATTCACAAAAAAAAAACAGAATGAAAACATTCAATAGTTTCAATAAAGCTTCGAGAGACTATACACATGTACACAATTAAGATAAGCGATGGAACTTAGTTTTTTTTTTATATTTTTTCTGTTAATTTATCTTTTTATTATATTTTTGCTTATATATTTCTAAATATCGAATTGCTTTTTACGTTTCTTTTTTTGGTTCCCCTTTCCGTTATTAAACCTGAACATTATGCTAATGATGACGAAAATTTTTTCTTGAATTTAAGAAAATAATGTACAGTTTGTCATGAAAATCTTTGCACATGGAGACAAAATAAAAGAACTTAATCACTAAGGTTGATATATAACCCCTTTCCACATTAACTTTTGTAATTCTTGATCAATAAGGTTAATATATAACCCCTTTCCACAATTAACTATTTGTAAATTCTGTATACGCATTTCGACAACCAAGTTGTCATCATCAGCAGATAATTTCAAAGTGTCGCACCTGGTAAAACACGGCGAAAAAATTGTACGAAAAAATAAACACCGATGATGACAACTTGGTTGTCGAAATGCGTATACAGAATTTACAAATAGTTAATTGTGGAAAGGGGTTATATATTAACCTTATTGATCAAGTCAATCAACCACAGGCTCCATCAAATTCAACTTTTGTAATTCTGTATACACATTTCAACAATCAAGTTGTCATCATCAGCAGATAACCGCAAAGTGTCGCACCTGGTAATACCTGTACGAAAACAAACTCCGTACGCGATACACACCGTTGAGAACCTAAATGTACACTGAAAGTTCGTTTCACAAGATTTTTAAAAATTGTTTTACTTAAACTAGGATGAATGACATTGAAAAAGGAGAACACGGACATGACCGATAAGTACTTGCATGTGATTTATTACAGTGTTTCTCTTCTTCTGACATTAGGCAGACCGAATAGGGTCGTCTGGATCGGTCCGGTGTCACTATTCACCACATGGCTCTGTGCATGCTTTCATACGTGTCTAATTCACGATAATTATACACGTTCTTTATCAAATGTAAACAATCCATGTTAACACTGTGGTTATTTTCTAAAACATGCCTTGTTATACCTAATTTTTCTGGTCGGTTGAATTTTATGTGCGCAAGGTGTTCTTTATACCGGGTCTCGGTCGATCGTTTAGTTTGGCCGATCTATTGTTTACTGCAATCTAAACATTCAATTCGGTAGATTCCCGACTTTTTATTTTCTTCGATTTTGTCTTTTGCATTTCCTAAAAAGGTTTTAATTGAATTACTGGAGCGAAAACAAAGTTGAAAACCTCGCTCTTTAAAAATACTATTTAAATTTTTTGTCATACGATGATAAGGTAAACAAACAAACTGCTTTTCCCGATTGCTCTGTGGTGATAGACATGTGGTATCACGGATTGTTTTTCTTATGTTAGCTTTTCAAATTAATCCATTGATTATTTCCGAATAAAAACCATTCTATCTCGAGATATTCTTAATAAAGTTCAATTCTCTTTCGTATCTTACATTTGTTAGTGGGAAATTAGTCAAACGATTAATAAGAAAGTTGAATGAAGCCCATCTTTTGTTGCATGCTATGATTTGAGTCCGCCGTGATGAATGTTGGTTTCTTTTCGGAAAATATCAATTTCTATTAATAAGGTTGATATATAACCCCTTTCCACAATTAACTATTTGTAAATTCTGTATACGCATTTCGACAACCAAGTTGTCATCATCAGCAGATAATTTCAAAGTGTCGCACCTGGTAAAACACGGCGAAAAATTGCACGAAAAAACAAACTCCGTACGCGATCCTCACCGTTCAAAACCAAGATGTGCACTATCTTGGTTTTGAACGGTGAGGATCGCGTACGGAGTTTGTTTTTTCGTGCAATTTTTCGCAGTGTTTTACCAGGTGCGACACTTTGAAATTATCTGCTGATGATGACAACTTGGTTGTCGAAATGCGTATACAGAATTTACAAATCAATTTCTATTTTGAGATTATTCCCAATAACTAAGGTATCTAAGAAAGGCAACTTGTCATTGTTTTCTTTTTCTACTGTAAATTTAATTGTCGGAAATTTTGAATTTAACTGTTTGACGAAATCATCCAAGTTGCATTTATGTGTATTGAAAATCGCGAAAATATCATCGACATACCTAACCCAAATTCTTGGAAAATATTTAGCTTTGTTTTAATTCAATTTCAAAGTTACTCATAAATAGGTCCGCTATGAATGGAGAAAGACAATTGCCCATTGCAGTTCCCTGGTTTTGTTCATAAAACTTTCCTTCAAATTGAAAACAGTTTTGGGACATGCAAACGTTTGTTAATCTCACGTATTCCTCTATTTTCTCTGATTCGAGCTTATTTTTGTGAAGAAGTTCTTCTAAATATTTTAAAGTTTCTGGGATCGGTATCGAAGGAGACAATTGTTTCCTTCGGTACATTCTAATGTAGTTTATTAAAAAAGGAAAATAGTTCAATTTCTCTACTCTCAAAAAAATGTTTGCACACTTGATAAAATATTAAGCCTGCTATAAACTTTTGAATTTTTAGTACTAATATTTTGTGTCCACCTGAAGCATCAATTACCGCTTGCAGATGTCTTCGCATTGATTGAATAAGCTTCGGAATATTACATTCTAATGGTATTTGGTTCCACTCTTCTTTAATGAATCTTATCAATTCGTTTTTATTGGTTGGCAATCTTTTTCCTACTTTTTTTTTAGACGAACCCACAAATTTTCAATAGGGTTAATATCAGGACTTTGTGCAGGAGTATCAATAACTTTGGTGCAGTTGTATAATAACCAGGACCTACCTAAATAAGATTTATGTTTGGGATCATTATCTTGATAGTATTTGTATTTAAATTTATTCGAATTATCAGGGTCAATAAAACTGAATTTTTTAATACTGGCGGTCAGTTCGTTTTTCAAATTATCAAGATATAATTCCTAAGTCATTATTTCATCCAAAATCCTGATTACACCAACCCCTTTGTCGGATATACAGCCCCATACCATTACGGATAGTTTTCCAAACTTTACTGTAGGAATAGATTTTTATTTTTTAATGCTGTTAGAGGTTTAAGCCAAGCGCTCTGCGGTCCGTCATGGTAATAAAGCATCATTTTCTTCTCATCTGAGAAAATAACATCGTCCCAGTACTCTGAAGGTAGTGATATGTTTTCGGTGTCAAATCTTAACCTATTTTCAATACTTACTTTTATACTCGTGAAGAATATTTATGTTTTTGTAACACATTTCGGATAGTTTCATGGGAAACACTTAACCCAAAGTCTTTGTCCACTCGAAGAGCTTACTATAAAGGCAGATTTGCCTTTATAGTATTTGAAAGACATCAATTGTATATTTTTTGAAACTCGTTTACTTGGCATTTTTTTATATTCAAATATGAGGTCACTTGTTGCATTAAAGACAATCACTTTATTACTAAACGCTTTTTTACCCCTTTCACATTCCATTCCAGTTATAAGAAACCAAGATGCACAAAATTCGTGGAAAATAACGACATTTTTGTTTTTTTTTGTTGTCTTCATTCAATATGCAAAGATTTTTTTAACACTTTTTATACTGAGTAGACTTCTTTTATTGTTGCTGCTGTTGTAATGTGTGTGTCTATTTGAAAAGTATTAGCGTCTTATAGTCGTAAACAAGTACAGTAACGGAATGTGTGCAAAAGAAACAAATATGTAAAGAATTCATTGTTGGAATTCTTGAATGAAGATAACATTTTACATGTTTCTTATTCTGTGCAAAGATTTTTTTGACAAACTGTATACCTTTCCTACTCTTTCTCCATATTGCACGATACGACAACCAGTCAATTAAATATTGGAATGCACAATCTAAACATAAAAAAGACTCTACTTAGATTATATAGTAGATAAATATAATATACATAGAAGTTGGTACCAACTTACACAGACAGTTAAATTTAAATATATGTTGTTTTTGTTAGCTTACCAGATAGATTACGATGCGAGTTGACATTTCTATAGAGAATTGATAGTATAATATTAATTAGCTGATGTAAAATATGTTCCTCTATATTTAAGAATTTATTGCTCTTGCAAATCTTTATTCTATTCAACGTTTTTCACTTCATCGTGTTTGTGCAATATCTTCGTTACTATTATCCTTTTAGTTTGTTATTGTTATTACTATTAATTATGATTTCTTTGTCCTTCTGTATATGTCGTGCATGTTAAAAGCTTTCTGTAAATTCCACTATTTCTTTCTTTTAATTAGTGTGTTTAGATCTATCATAATCATGTCGTCCCTTCTCGTGTATCTACAGTTATGTTAATTTTTGGTTGTTCTTGAAATTAATTTATCTTTTCAATCCAGGTGTTATCGTTATTTTTGTTGTTTTGTGTCGAATGTTAAGTTATTGTGCATTCTCGCATATCGCTTAAGCCTTTTATATTAGAGTACATTCCTAAAGTGTTTTTTTAGCTATATTTTCATTTTTGGGTTGTATATAGATTAGCTTCAAATCTTGTTTGTTTAGTTATCTCTTTCGTAAGTTTATCATCGTTATTATTTGGTTATTTTGATGTGTTTGTGTCTTTATTTTATTTGGCTTCATAACGCCTATTCTGCTTAATTCTGCGTATATGTGCGCACGTCTTTCTTATGAATGTCTCGTGAAGTGATAGACATTTTTATATCAAGGTTTCGAACGTAAAAAATGTACTTTGACGTGTTTTTTTGTGCCAGAATAGTTCTGGATTTGTAACATCTTTATTTATTGCGAATGTTAGAAAGTTTAATTATTGCGAAATAATTATGTAAATTAGTTTTAAATGTATTATTAATAGTTTAGCTGGATTTAGACGTTCGAAAATAGAAGGTATGGTTTTATCCATCTTCCTCTTGAACATGTAGAACGATTTTTCTAATTTTTTCTCTTGTTCTTCTTTTAAGATATTATAAACAAATCAAACAAGAATTTTAAGTATTAGTTAAGCAGAAAGTGCCAATCAATGTGAAATTTACATCTTAAAGGCGTTACCACGTGCAACCGCATTTAGCTTAATTTTTTGTTGATAATCATTAATAAATTTTACTATGTACTAGAAATACCTTTTTCCTCCTTTTTTTCTTTTTGAAACAAGTGAAGTTTTTTCGATATTGTTTATTTAATTATTCACTTAAATTTGTTAAAATACGAACGAATCTTGACCCAGTTTTGGGAAGAACTGCTTAATTTGTTTTTTTTTTATTGTTTACAATTACATTATATGAACTCATCACTTTGTTTTGTTAATTTTCTTATTTCCTTATATTAGATATTTTACTATCAATTTAACAGTAACTTATGTATTACTTCCACTTAACCTTTTGTTAGTAATTAAAGTGAAATTATGTTGTTCTATTTGTGTTTTATTTTTATCTATGCCATTTTATAGTTTGTACTTTTGGGACGTTTGATACCTAAAACGAGGTACGAAATTCCTTATTCCTCACCGACATATAAATATACTGGATGTGGCAACATGTTTTTAACAAGATGGCACGGTTATTTCATTTAAAAACAGCTTCGACTGAGCACGCTTGCAAACCGCAGCCTGAGTGGATAACTTTAGCTAATCAAATCCATCTCTGGAAGGTTTTATGTTTTTTTACTTTTAATTAGCGGCAATTTTTCAAAATTAAAAAGCGTGTGAAATATTATTAAACAAGACCCGAAAGATGGGTATGCAAGTCTAGCTATATTAGTGCATAAATATATTCAATTTAAAAAGTTATGATCACAAATAATTTCATGGTATCCATTTGTCAATTTTTTCAGTATATCATACTATAGAACGTAACATATCTTTTATGGAGTATATAGATTCTTCTTCTCATGTATAACCTCACTTTACAGTTTGTGGTGGTTTTGTCACTCAACACACAACATTTGGTTATTCAAAGATTAATAGCGTCGGTAGTATTTTAATTAAAACTATCGATGCTATCAATTATAGTTACCTTAACGATAATAGATACCCGACCAGAATTAACCGTTCTAGTCAGGATATTCACCTTCGCTTGCATATAAAGTCATTCAGTCGTGTTAAATGATCCTATTACATCTGATCATTTTCCAATTTTAATATCAATATGTTAAAATAGCACGAATATTATCATATACAGACTTGTTCATTCTAGAATTAGATATGCGCTGTCCACAAGTGGAAAGAGTGCAGTTAGGTTAAAGCGCGCGAGAAAGGAGGATAGAATATCTCTCACTGGCAGTTTCGTTTTCTCCCACTTTTGTATTGCAAACAACTTCCCCTACTTTCTCGCCTGTTACGCGTGAGAATGTCTGAAATCCGTCTTCACCAGCGACATGATGTGTGTAGGTCGGGGCTATAAATCATTATGCATTGACAATACGTACCTACATTTTTAATTGTATAAATTATTTGATGCATTTTATTTGAATCTTTTAATAAAATGCAATATGGCTATTTTCTTGAAATGTTTTGCCGTTTGGCGTGAAACTAATAAAATATTCTTGAAATAAATGAAATAGAAAATTCTAAAAATTAAAAAGATTTTCAAACATGGCTATTTTCTTGAAATGTTTTGCCGTTTGGCGTGAAACTAATAAAATATTCTTGAAATAAATGAAATAGAAAATTCTAAAAATTAAAAAGATTTTCAAACAATGAAAAAATTAAAAGAAACTTTTAAAAATCCTAGTGTAGAATACGACGAACTGTTAGAGGTTTTACGTCAACTACTTCAGATATTTGTTTACTAGAATAAGAAGGTTCGATTTCAACAATACTGCACACCTCGATTCTCGATGGTTCTTCGTGTGTATAAGTCATTTTTAGAAGTAAAATAATAAATGCTTAGTACACCGCAACGGCTTTAACAAGAATGACTTATTTTGATTATCAGTAGGGGAGGTTTATCGTAGCAGCGCACGCACACACGAACTGTGGTGTGGTGAGAGATATTCTATCCTCCTTTCTCGCGCGCTTTAACCTAACTGCACTCTTTCCACTTGTGGACAGCGCATATCTAATTCTAGAACAACAAGTCTGTATACAGACTTGTTCATTCTAGAATTAGAAAATAGCCATGTTGCATTTTATTAAAAGATTCAAATAAAATGCATCAAATAATTTATACAATTCAAAAATGTAGGTACGTATTGTCAATGCATAATGATTTACAGCCCCGACCTACACACATCATGTCGCTGGTGAAGACTGATTTCAGACATTCTCACGCGTAACACGCGAGAAAGTAGGGGAAGTTGTTTGCAATACAAAAGTGGGAGAAAACGAAACTGCCAGTGAGAGATATTCTATCCTCCTTTCTCGCGCGCTTTAACCTAACTGCACTCTTTCCACTTGTGGACAGCGCATATCTAATTCTAGAATGAACAAATCTGTATACCCTAAATATAGATGGAAAATTGTTTAGGGCAAACTACCGTTTTTCTCATTGTATCTAGATCAACGTTTGAAGATCTCTAGATTATTTACCGCTAATGCTAAAATGTAGTATCTTATATCCATGAAGCTGCAAATTCGGCTTTAAAATAAATAAACCACACACTTACTTTTCATAAAAGGCGTACTCTACCATGGTAGAGCGACGAAGTACACAACGAGTTCGCTTTAAAAGAATTTAAAACAGGTCAAACTCTTGTAAAGTATATTAAATATTACGTAATATGTGCGTAAGATTTCTTAAATAAAAAAAACTGGAAAGTTGGAGACGATAGAGTATTCCTATTACGGACATCTCGAATATTATTAATAAAAAAATTAGCAGGATCAAAAAAGTATAGGTCGACATAAATTATTATCTTCTACAAATATTCTTAGCTAATTTAATATTCGATGTAGTTACTCAAAAATTCTGTGTCTAGAATATAATACATAGGACCACTAAAGGTGTTCACACTGACGGAACTGAATAAAGATTCAAAAAACGTCAAAGGTACTACCCCTGGGATGGATGACATTGACTATAACCTCTTATACCATCTACCAGATAAATTCAAAGTATTATTACTTCGCGTATACACCGACATGTGACGTACATATGTATATATTAGCAGGTCGTATCTCTTGAAATGTTCCAGTTTTTCAAATATTAACCAAATAAAAATCTCAATATGTTTCAATCCTACCGACCTATTTATTGCGTTTAATCATCTTGCAGTAAGAGGCTCTGCGGACTTCCTACTGCTATTTTCAATTTATGCGTCCGAAGGTCAACTTTCCCGGGTGGCTGGAAGATAAGCAGGATTATACTTGGCAATAACTATAGACCGATCAGTATCCTGTCAAATTTTGCCAAAATATTCGAACTTGTTCTTTATGACAAATTATTTAGCTGCATTAAGTCCTTCTTATCCATTTGGCAACATGGATTTATTCCAGGCAGATCTACTGTTATCAACCTGGTCGAGATTACTCAATTTATCGGGGAACGACATGATAAACGTCAACAATTTGATGTCATATACACGGACTTCGGCAAAGCTTTCGATACTATTAATCATGGCATTTGGATTTCCAAGTTGACATCTTTTGGCTTTGCTCCGAATATTACTAATTTATTTTTTCCTATCTGCAAAATCGTTCCGGTTATGTGCATTATAATGAGTTCTCATCTAATCTCTTCGATATTTCCTCAGGCGTCTCACAGGGTTTTCATTTGGGACCCCTTTTGTTCAATATCTATGTTAACAATCTCTGGGAACATCTTGACTGTAGAGTGTTAGCTTATGCCGACGATCTTAAAATCTTTAGCAGTATTAATTCACCTGAGGATAGCGCTAATCTTCAAACAAATCTGTGCATTATAAACGAATGGTGCACCCATAATCAGATACAACTAAACATCGACAAATGTGCTGTTCTCTCTTTTAGCAGAAGTGACACTCCGCTTTACTATGACTATAATGTTCGTCAATCTACTGTACCTGGAGTATACAACTTCAAGGATCTTGGAGATTTGTTCGACTCGCATCTTAGCTTTTCTAACCATATAAGTAACATAACTACATCGTCTTCCAGAAATCTTGGGTTCCTTATACGGTCTTGCAAGGATTTTAGTAGTCTGCACACTTTGAAGGTGCTTTACTGTTCTCTTGTTCGATCCAGAATGGAATACGCTTCAGTAGTGTGGTACCTGCATTACCATTACCAGCAGTTACTCCTGGAGCGTGTTCGAAAGAAATTTCTAAAATATTTATCTTATAGGATTGATGGACATTATTCTCTCTTTGGTACGATATATGAGGGTCTACTTGCTAGACATAATTTCGAATCTTCGTTATACGCAGGGAGAAAGCTAGTGGTGGTTTTCTTTATAAATTAATAAATAATTTTGTTTATCTACTGAGCTATTGTCTCAAATTGATTTCCTCGTATCTATGTTTGATACTAGATCATCGACAACTTTCTCAATACCTAGGGCAAGAACCAATGTTCTTTACAAGGCTCCACTGATACATATGTGCAGAAATGTCAATGGATTATACGTGGATCCCTTTCATTAATTAACATTTATTGTTCATTCAGTTTTCAAATGACTTGCATTACCTTAGTATAACTGTTTATATTTTTGGTTAACTAGTTTCTTATTTTTTCTCTGTATTACATTAACTGCACCTATTTTTAATTTTATTTTTAAGTTCAGTAATATGTCCTGTAATTGGTTTGTTAAACTATTGGGCATTAAAGATTATTATTATTGTTATTATTATTATTATTATTATTATTATTATTATTATTATTATTATTATTATTATTATAGGAGCGTTTAGTTCAGGAAAGATTGGAATAGTGGCTAGATTCTTACAACGTACAACTACAAAGACAGTTTGAATCTATAAAGTAGAGGAGTTCTGTCGATGCTTAACAGAATTCAACACTGAGGTTCAATTATCGTTTTCACATATATCCAGACCTTTGTCCGATCGAATAAGAATGAAAGGTCTAACTCTTTTATTTTTATTCGATTATTACCGCAAGGTCTGCTAGAGGGATCTAGTCTATAAAATTGATACTACAGCAAAAAGTGCATATCACAATGACGACAACTATCTAGTGGTACTTGAAGAAAGTGAGCTGTTAAATATAGCAAGAAGCCATTTTATTTTGTGTTATTAATCACGCCTGTACCTTCTTTTTTTGTCTGCGAATCTTAATATTACTCGTTTTGCCAACCACTTCAGTATTAGATAACGTTTGAGAGTTCTTTTAATACAGTGGCGTCCCCCGAATACCTCTTGTCACCCATCCCTGAAGCAAACTCAAGCCGAGTGTACTCTCAAGCGCGATAACAGGTAGATTCTGGAGGGGTGGTGTTGCAACTCTCGCGTGTTTTTTATTTTACATTATTTTATTGGATGATGTCGGAAACATCGTACAAACAATAACTTGATCACCTCAAAGTCTGGATCCTTGAACTGTTGTGGAACGAACGAAATAAAAGATTAAAAAAAACTTCCTACTTCAAAGTAAATGATTTGGCATACGCTTCAAAATGAATGGCGCAAAATTTAATTTAATAAAGAATTTTTCGGCGCAAACAAACTTAATTAGCGGAAAGTTATTAATTATTTCATTCTTAATTTAGAATTATTTTTTTCTTTTTCTATTATATTATTATATACGTCTGGAATAATATATTTTATTTTATAATTTTATTCGTTTTGTATCTTTTTTGTTTTTATAATGCTTCTGTCTGGTTGTGAAGATGAGTGTATGTTGTACGAATATTTTAAATTATAAATACAGAGATATTTTTCAAAAATAAAAGAGACTTAGCATTATACAATTTGATTTATTCGATATAAAAGTTAGATATATCGCTATCCTAAGATGCATAAAACTATCGGCAAGGATTTGTACAATTACGCAGAAAGATTACAACCTTTAAGTTTGGAATCGTTAGTGAACAAAAAGCGCAAAGTATTTATCAAGTTTAAAAGTTTTTCCATCTTTTACAAAATGTCTTATATTGACCTCTCTTCGATATTGTTTTTTCGCTCCATACTCGTTCAGATAACACGTTCCATATATGCTTCCATCAAACTGAATAGATATATATAGATAGGGTTTTATTAGAACTACTTTTCGTCCAAGATTAATCTCTTCTATATTTCAACTCGTTCACTTATATCTACCTTGAGAGCTCTGCGAATAAATTAATTTAACATTTATAATATTGATCTTCCTTTTCTTCTATTTAGATTTTTCTTTAATTTCTTTCTGTAATTTATATATATAATTATATATATAATTAGTTGGATTTATTTCCATAATGTCCACATAAATACGTAAATAAATTAGAGACCAAAACAAACGAATATCTAAGTGTCCTATACCCGAAAATTAAAAGAGTAAATATTAAATTTAACAACCATATTGCAATTAATAGTGGCTATAATTTCCAAGTTGTAAATATTATTCTATCCAAAAAGCTATATGACAAAGCCAAATCCAAAGCAAAAAGAAAATAGAGAGATTCAAAAAGATTTTCATTGCCGCTTATTTGGAAAATGACATGATGTATGTATGTGCCGCCTTTTACTAACAATGTTACAAAGTTATTCAATGGCGGTACATAAATTACTAAATATAACATATCTTATCATGCCTTGACCAGTTATCCTTTTTTGGTTCTGTTTATGCTTTACAGTAAAGTGCTCTGTATTTCAGCTGTATTTATAATTTTTAGCAGAAATATTGCAGTGCGCTGCATTAAATACTCGTGAAATTAATTACTAAGATCTCGCATAATTGTGGTATTGGTTGTACTACTCTGTTTTTGTGTTTTAATTAATTTTTTTAATTAATTATCACAGTGACATTTGCAGTTTTTAAGATTGTCAAAAGTGGTATTTTTATTTTGTACTTAGCTATATGAGAAGGCCAAATATTTATCCAAAAGCAAAAAAAATATAGATAGATTCAAAAAGATTTTCATTGCCGCTCATTTGAAAAATGACATGATGTATGTATGTATGTATGTGCCGTCTTTTGCTAACAGTGTTACAAAGTTATTCAGTGGCGGTACATAAATTACTAAAAATAACATATCCTATCATGACTTGACCAGTTATCCTTTTTTGGTTCTGTTTATGCTTTACAATAAAGTTCTCTGTATTTCAAATGTATTTACACGTTTTTAGCAGAAATATTGTAGTGCGCTGCATTAAATATTGGTGACATTAATTACTAAAACCTCGCATAATTGTGGTTTTGGTTGTACTACTCTGTTTTTGTGTTATAATTGTTTTTTAAAATTAACTATCACAGTGACATTTGCAGTTTTTAAGGTTGTCAAAAATGGTATTTTTATTTTGTACTGTTTCGTACTTTTGTAGTATTTAGGCGTTATTTTTATATTAAATATAGTAATTTGACTACTTTTTTATTCAAATTTTATAAGTTTCTGTTTTGGTTCGTTTTCGAACGTAATTTTAAAGAATTAACTTTAATAGTAAACTGTGAAAAATTGAAAGGACAAAATTGTATTATTTCCTGATTTTAAACGTTATTTTACTGATTTATTTACTACATTTACTTTCAGTGTTAAGTGATTTGTTAATAATTTAGTGTTTTCTAATCGGTGATGTTATTCGTGATGCTTTATTAACCATAATCGGACCACGATGTGTGAACCAAAATTTTTTGATTATTTCATATTGCATTTCCAAAAAATTATTTGGGCTTCTACTTTAAATTAACAATTAACGCTATAGAAAGAAAACAGATTAGTTTGTCATGATATTAAAATTAACCACAAAATGTGTATTACTACACCATGATGTGACTCAAAGTCACACAATAAATTATTATGTTACACAATGTAATGTGCACGTTATAAATGAGAATCTTATCTATTGACACATATTCTGACATGCATCCAATCATGTGGGAATTATTATACAATAGTTGCCACGGCACGTACATGGGAAACAAGTATTTGTATGAGCACACAAAAGCAAAAAATATATTCAATTAGTTCAACACGTGAGAAACTTATGTTCAGCTGATATTCGTTATGATAACAAAATGCATCTTTATCTATCGATTTATTTAGTTTTCCGCGTTTATTGTGCCTTACAAAGAAATTAACTTGCGTTATAAGTCCCTTCTATAGAAACAACTAAACAAAAGACTATTTTTTTGACTGAGGAAGAAATTCGTCGTGTCATTGATGAACTCAGCGAAACTGATGATAATGACGCTAATTTGGAAGACAATGAAAGAGATTGTTCAGAAAGCGGAGTAAATGCTGCAGAAAATAATTCCGATATTAATAATGAGTTTTCTTTGAATGGCAGTGATGAATATGATGAAGAAGAGAATGAGAATACTACAAACTATCTTAGAAAAGACAGCACAGAATGGAAAAGCACACCGAATACTCAACAACATTCGACCCATCACATAAAGGAGGTATTCATAAGGTAATTGAATTTGATGGAGCCTGTGGTTGATTGACTTGATCAATAAGGTTGATATATAACCCCTTTCCACATTAACTTTTGTAAATTCTGTATACGCATTTCGACAACCAAGTTGTCATCATCAGCAGATAATTTCAAAGTGTCGCACCTGGTAAAACACGGCGAAAAGCAACCGCACGAAAATCAAACTCCGTACGCGATCCACACCGTTCAAAACCAAGATGTACACTACTACTAAAAGTTAAGGTGGAAAGGGGTTATATATCAACCTTATTGATCAATTCATAAGGTAAAATTACTGCCAGGCAAAAATATTGACTGGACGCATTTTCATTATTTTTCGATAGAGAAATTATCAACATTATTGTCAAATATATGTGGTTGCTGATAAATGGAAAAAAATAGAATTTTGGAAATCTTTAAAAGACAACCCATTATTTAGAACGTGCATGTCAAGAAATAGATTTGCAAATTTACACAGCCACTTGAGATCTCACTATAAGAGCACACGGTCAGCCTGCAGGGGACGTGACAATTTTGTGCAATTTCGAGATTTTTGGGAAATAAACAAAAATTTATTAAAACACTATAAGGAGTAAAGAATAAAACCTTGACGATTGATGAACAGCTAGTGCCTTATCGCGGAATAGCTTCATTTTTATAGTTATCAAAACTAGACAGGTATGAGATTTTTTGAGAATTTTTTGAATATTCGACAGCAAAAACAGTTATCCATTGAAAGGAATCCCGTATCTTGAACGAGAAGAGAACGACACAGATCCGTTGAAGAGCTATGCATATTATTTCAGAACAGTTACCGCAGTACCACATTTGATATTTTTTTAGTTATGAACTGGTCCATAGTTTATTGTAAATGGGGTTACGTCCGTTAGAACTCTATAGACAAATAACAGATGTTTTCCGCCGCATTTTTACCGCACAGACAGCGAAAAGTGAAAAGCAACATATTTAGTTTCAGAAAAGTTATTACGTTTTGTGGCAAAAAAATGAGGTTGTCGTTTTACTACACCCTGATGCAGAAATTGATGTGAATAACAAAAACAAATCAAAAATCAACATATATTATAACACAACAAAAGGAGGAATTAATGTTTTGGATCAAACGGCGCATTCTTTTCCTGTAAGACGTAAAACTAATAGGTAGCCATTTGTCCTATTTTGTAATTTAGTTGACATGTGTTCAATAGCAGCGAAAGCCATTTGACCAAATATCTACCCGAATTGGAATTGTTAGAAATCAATATTACGACGCAAGTTGTTCCTAAGAAGTTTGGTTCAGGACATGGTAGTACCACACATACAGCGCCGCAATACTTGATACTTGAATAAGTCTACTGTTGCAGGCATAAATGAAGTGAAACAATAATGTTAAATAAAACCTAAAATGTTAACAATTTCGAAAAAGTCATTGGTAGCGCATTCGGACGTATCTACATCTCCGTGTAAATATCATTCAAACAGGAAACACAAGCACAAATATTAGATTATCACAAAGTCCACTAAACTGGAAAAGCCACTTTTCTCTACATAACTAATCAAACACTTACGAAAACACCAAACCAATACAAAGACCGAAAATTGAAAATTACTTAACAGATATATAACAATGAGGCACATGTGGAAGCATATACATCTCCGTGGAAATGTCATTTTCCAACAACGTCTCAGTAAAGATTCAGAAAATACAATATAAGCTCAATTGTTAGATTTCTATAAAGTCCAATAAATTGGGAAAGTCACTTTTCTCTACATAACTAATCAGGCACTTACATGAAAATTCTAATCTAGACAAAGAACGAAAATCCAAACTCATTTAACCAATATAATTTCTACAAACAATAATATTGAATAAAACATATGGTATTATATGATATTAACAATTTCTGAAAAGTCATTGGTAGCTCATGCGGAAGTTTCTACATCTCCGAGCAAATGTCATTACTCCAACAATGCCCCAGTAAAAGTAATCAGGAAAGACAACCTCAAGTATAACAAAGTCCGAAGAGCGAAACTTGAAACTAACTTAACCAATATAATTCCTTCAAATGATAATGTTGAGTATAACGTAACATATTAAAAATTTCAGAAAAGTTATTTGTGAAACATGCGGAGGTATCTATATTTCCGTGGAAATATCATTAGTCCAACAACATCCCATTAAAGTTCAGGAAGCACAAGCTCAATTGTTAGATTGTTACAAAATCCAATGAACTACAATAGCGAATCCTGTTTAAATAACAAAGTAGACACACTTGGAAAAAAAACAACTTTGTATAGTTCTTAAGAGTCTATTTTAAAATAAACTTTCAAAGAAAATTAGATATTAACCACTAAAAAGCATTGAAGTGCTAGTTTTATAACTATAGCTAATGCAATTATTTAACAACATTCAATACTTTCCTGGATTCAGAAAAAAGTGTTTCACAGAACGATTGTATTAGGCTCCGAGGATAAAGGACGAAAATATAAAAAGTCCTTTAACCATACAACATTACAATACAATAATTTTTAATAAAACTTAGTCTATTAACTATTTTAGAAAAATTGCTGCCGGTGAATGTAGAAGTGTCTAGCTTCGTGCTAATGTCATTACTCGGACAACATCCTAGTAAAAATCCAGGAAACACAAACCCATTTGTTGAATTGCCACAACGTCCAATGAATTCTAAAGGGAATTATTTTCAAAACAATGAAGGAGACACAAAAATCAAAAAAATCCTATGTGAAACGTACTTTTACAAAATTCTCATTTTCACTATTCAAAATATTTCAAAGATCGAGAGATATCAAGAATGTATTTAATCTATAGATTACAGGTAAAGAATTATGCACACGGTTTTTGAAAGAGATTGAGGCGGAGTTTTAGTTCATATAGTCGTGAAGAATTCATATCTGCGTTGGATAATACGAGGATAGTTTGACAAGTAGTGAGAATGACACATAGGTGGCGCTCTAGTTGGTAAAACAAATGCACTGTAATTTAATTGCCTATTTGTATGTTTACATTCCGATATTTAAATAAATCGGTTGATTAGATTATTTCTGACAGCTGATTGAAAAAGAAGCAACACGTCGTTTTGTTAAAATAGAAAAAGCAGATAATCGTGCGGTGATTAAATACTTCGTAATTAAGGGTATGAAAGCTACGGAAATAAAAGATGAGTTACGGGAAACATTAGGTGAATCTGCTCCATCATCCGCCACAATAAGTAGATGGGTAAATGAATTTAAACGTGGTAGAACAAGCTGTGTTGATGAAGCGCGCTCTAGAGCACCCAAAATCGTGACTTCTAAGGAAATTATTATAAAAATCTATAATATTATTACGCAAGATGGACGACTCAAAGTGAAAGAGATAGCAGACATGGTAAACATTTCAGCAGAACGCGTACACCACATTTTAACGAAAGAATTGGGCCTTTCCAAGCTTTCGGCAAGATGGGTGCCGCGATTGCTTACAATTGAATAAAAGTTTACTCGTTTGCACATTTTCAATGAGTGTTTAGGCATCCGGTTGATTTTTGTAGGCGATTTGTTACTTGAGATGAAACTTGGATACACCACAGTACACCCGAAACTAAACAACAGTCGAAACAATGGTTAGAACGTGGTTCTGCACCTCCAAAGAAAGCGAAAACCACTTTATCGGCAAACAAGGTGATAGCATCAATTTTTTGGGATTCAAAGGGCACTTTGCTCATTGATTACCTTCAGAAAGTTGCCACAATAAACCAACAATATTATGCAGAACTTCTACAAAAATTAAATGTTGAGATTCGTGCTAAACGGCCAGGAATGGCAAAGAAAAAGATTCTGTTTCACCAAGACAACGCTCCCTCGCATACCAGCACAGTTGCGATGTCCAAAATCCACGAGTTGCATTTCCAAATAGTACCGCATGCGCCTGACTTCCACCTTTTCCCAAAATTGAAAACGGCACTTGGTGAAAAGAAATTTTCGTCTAACGACGAGCTTATCATCTTCGTAAATGAGTATTTTGCAAGCCGTACAGAATCGCATTTTAGAGATGGCATAAGGGCAGGAGCACCGTTGGAATAAATGTATTGCGCTTATATTGAAAACGAAAAATTATTTTGTATTTAAAAAATTCGTTTTCCTTGTCTATTCTCACTACTTGTCAAACTACCCTCGTGTATAAAAATCACCATACGTAGAAATTTAAAAAAATGTATATATAAATATCATCTCATCTAAACCTTTGTAAAAAAATTGAATAAATAGAAACAATAAAATTATTAACTTGCTTATAGAATACATATAAGGTATCGTTATATTCATCAAGCAATATACTACTAATAGATAAGATAATAAAGCTAATAAAGTCATTGGATCTACGAGGAACCTGCGGCCAAAGCCAAGAATGGACATCTGGTTCCTCCATCACGATAATGCTCCAGCTCACCGCGCCAAAACCTATACCGAATATTTGACCACGACATGATTGAAATTTCTCGAGCACCCGCCCTACAGTCCAGATCTTGCTCCCTGCGACTTTTCATTGTTCCCGCATGTGAAAATGAAGCTAAAAGGGAGGCGGTTTTCCAGTGATGAGGACCTTCTGCGGGCTTGGGACAACGAGTGTGCTTTACTCCCTAGTGAAACAGAACTGATTTAAAGATTGATTTCGGAGGATGAAGAGATGTATTGAGTGTAGAGGAAATTACTTTGAATAAATTAAATAAACAAAGCTGTATTGTAAAACTTTCCTAGTACCCTTTATATATTACGATATTTGAGAATATTCAGAATATTGGCATGGCATATTTAAGTTGAACAAAAAAGACGATTTACTACAAAATTGTATTAAAATGCAAGGAAAATCGAAGTACACTTCTAAATTGTGTTAGTTCTAAAAAAAGATGGAATTTTACTAAGTCGTTGAGATAATAGTAGTAATACCTTTATTACGGAATTATAAAAAAAAATAGTATCCATAATAATAATAAAACAGTAGCGAATATTAATTCAAAATAACAGTTGTTCAGATTTACTGCTTATAGGCTGAGCTCAGTAGTATGAAAATAGTAAGTGGAAAAATAATAATCGAAAAGCCGCTAACACTTATTTTCCGGCCTCAACAATCTGTTTCAAAAATGAAGAATGTTTTAAGTTAAGTCTAAGAGATTTTCGACGACTTCGTCGAGAAAACTTATTGCCGCGATTTCTATTTTATATTGTGGTGTAGAAATTTGACCATGAAGTCTTGTCTTCAAATCATGTACATTTGTTCTAAACGTACTCTTAAAAAACAAAATAAAATGCAATTTTATAATAAAGATTTAAACATCAGAATTACTCTATTTATTATATTCGCCCAACTCACAAATTTATGAGAAATGTGGGAAAGTTTCACAAAATACGCGACCCAAACACGAATATTCAGTTTGCAATTAAGATTAATGGTAATAATGACTAACGTTTAATTATGTACAAATATACAATGTGAAAGCAGAGAAGGAACTAATATTTGACGTAGACTCTTCTTTATATTTTATTCAAAAGTATGCTTACAATAATACAATTCATTTATGGAATTCACTAAGTCAATACAAATGTGCAAAAAGATATGCTAGCGATATTTTACCTGAAAATAGTTCTTTTTACACTATTCATAGTAGGTAATCCAGTAACTAATTTCATTGTTGAATACTCGAGAAATCTTACTGTATATTTCTGTAAGTATAAATAGTACAACATTAAAATTATTAGAATTAATAATAAAGTAATGGCCAAACTATACTCGATAGAATTAGGATGATGAAATATAAAATTTAAATGAAAATTATCAACTAATGCTTTCGATGTAAGTGACTCAACTCACTCAACTAATAAATATATTCAAAGTTTAAGTTGGGTAAACAAAATTAGGCTAATGAAACCCTGAGGTAATCCTGGTCAAAAGAATTAGTAGATGATACACGCTTTTAAACTCTTACATACTTCTTTTAATGAATGCCCCCTCTTCAGAAAGGTATGTTATTGAATAATATATATACGGACAACCTAATTCGTTACTTTTCTCTATTTTTTATTGATCAGAAATATGTACAAAGCTAAATCATCCACGTTATTTCTTTACGCTATGCTTTATATTTATTTGAATACAAATAAGATTTAATTTTGTAAATTCAGGTAAATACTGGTTGCATGTATTAGTATTTTTATAAAATAGATTATGCATACTCTGAAGCCTTACCTAGCACTTTTATCTTCGTAAATTGGTAGCATGTTTTCATGTTTACGTGTCAAATAAATATTTTAAGTAATTAGACTATGGTTATTAGTAATAAAATTCTAAAAATCCAAGTGTCTGTCCTCAACTGCGTGTAGATATCATTGCTCACCCAACAAATTATTTTCGTTGGATTATTGAAAAAACTATCCATTACAACTAAGTTGAAATAAACATTTATGTATTTTCGATTATTTAAAAAATATAAATCTCCGTTAGAAAAAATATTATTATAAATGTTTGCTTTTAATTATCTCAAAATTTCTGTCGTTTGCTTTTAATTATGTATCTCGAAATTTCTTACTCTCAAAACTAACAATGAACTAACACAGGGAATAACTGGTAAAAACTAGCTTTAAAAACTTAGTATTAACAACAACTAATGGTCAAAGCTACCAACACATGGAATATGTGATTTATTTTTAAATATTTAAATATCACATTCTTAAATAATTCTTTTACAATATATTATTCTTAAACTTCTGCTGTATATATTTTTATGTTATCCATAATTAAAATATAATTTATCACCCTAACATATTTCTATTTTTAGTGTGTTTTCGGCAATTCCTATGAAAAAAAGAGCATGCCTATACAGTGTGTATCAGCCAAATGGAATAAATTCGATAATAATTAAATGGAAGGTCGTTCGAAAAAACGCTCGGACACGTCGATTGGGATTTTTCGTTGCGTATTTTTTTAAATAAAAAGTTTATATACAGGGTGTGTCATGTAAAAGTGGTCATTACCAACTTTCTTATTTTAAATGCAACACCCTGTCAAATATTAAATTTTTGGATTCTTTAAAAAAACACAAAATAATAGAAGTGTATTAAAAGAGAGAATGGAGATAAGAGCGCAAAGAATAGATTATTTGCAGAAAATTAAATATTTTCGAAGCCAAAACAGGCCTATTGTTTATTTGGACGAAAGTTATATCCACAGCGGTCATACGTCATCAAAAAATTGGGGCGACAATTCCAAGAAGGGATTATTTGCCACAATATCCAAAGGCCAACGCCTTATTATTGTCCATGCAGGTGGAGACATGGGATTTATTCCAAATGCATTGATAATATTTAAATCAGGTACAAAAACTGGGGATTATCATTCTGACATGAATTTAGAGAATTATGGTAAACGGTTACAAGAAAAATTAATTCCTAATTTACCTGCTAATAGTGTCATTATAATTGATAATGCACCTTACCATAATATTCAAATAAATCCGGCTCCTAATTCGAATTCGAAAAAAAGCGAAATGATTGAATGGTTGACGAGTAAAAATATAGTGTGTCAGCCAACTATGCTAAAACCTCAACTGTATGAACTAATAAAATATGACAAAGAAAAATACATAACGTATAAGTTTGACTCCATATTGCAGGAAAAAGGCCACACTGTTTTGCGACTACCGGCTTACCACCCAGATCTAAATGCCATAGAACTTATATGGGCTACAGTAAAAAATAATGTATCTCAAAAAAATATAACTTTTAAACTAGATGATGTTAAGATATTGGCAGAAAATGAACTTAATTCAATAACATCGGAACACTGGCAAATATGACAACATGTTAGAAAAGTTGAAGAAATGTATTTAGAAAGAGAAATAGCTACAGATGATTTACTGGATGGGAACTCTATTATTATAAATACAGAAAACAGCAGCTCTAGTGAAGATGGTTATGTATGCTCGACTGACGACAGTTATTAACTAAAATTATTATTGTTTGTGTATATTTATATTTGTATTTACTTCTATACTTAAAGATGTTATAGATACTAATTAAATTACATGTTAAAGAAATACTAAAAAGTCTTTTAACTCAAATCACTTTTTTATATTTCAAAATATAATATTTATTTCAATAATTAAATTATATTTAGGATAATTTTTAAAAACCTTTGCACGCTTCTGTCTGCATTATCTACATAAGTAACTTACACGAATAGCAACCCAGAGTGGGAATGTTTAGCCAGCGCACCCATTCGCCACCACAAATTAATTCCACAGTATATATATATAATATATTGGGTTGGCAACTGAGTACTTTCGGTTTTTACTGATAGAGAGCGTTGCTTTATTTTTTGTATAACGTATGTTAGTGCTGTACTTTACCGTTTGTCGCGTGATACTAGTCCCATTGACGTAACTTCAGAAGCAAGAAGTGCGTGATTTTTATTAAAGCTATTAGTTGTGGGTTAATTTTAAATGGAGTGCAGAAACGAACATTTTCGACATATTTTACTATTTTATTTCCGTAAAGGAAAGAAGCTGTTGCGGCTCACAAAAAGATATGTGAAGTTTATGGTGCTAATTGTTTAACAGAGTGCACGTGTCAGTATTGGTATAAAAAATTCCGTTCTGGAGATTTTTCCCTCAAATATGAGCAACGTTCTGGTCGACCTACTGAAGTTGATGATGACCAAATCGAAGTCATAATTGAAGAGGATCGTCATATAACTATTCGAGAGGTTGCGGAGAGGCTACATGTATCGCTCACAACAATCGAAAAACATTTAAAATGTCTTGGGCTAGTTAAGAAGCTTGATATTTGGGTACCTCACGAATTGAAAAAAATTCATTTAACACAAACAATCAACTTTTGCGATATGCACCTTAGACAAAATGAAACCGACCCTTTCTTAAAAAGAATCATCACTGGTTATGAAAAATGGGTCCTGTACAGTAACAGTTCGAAAACGATCATGGAGCAAACACGATAAACCAGCTCAAACCACATCGAAAGCTGAATTGCATCCAAAAAAGATAATGCTGTCAGTTTGGTGGGATTACAAAGGTGTTGTGTTTTTTGAGCTGCTTCCAAGGAACCAAACGATCAATTTTGATATTTACTGTCAACAATTAATAAAACTGGTTGAAGCAATCAAAGAAAAACGGCCAGAATTGTCAAATCGGAAAGGTGTAGTTTTCCACCAAGATAATGCAAGGCCTCATACATCTTTGGCAAGTCGTGGGAAACTATTGGCGCTTGCCTGGGAAGTGATGCCACATCCCCCATACAGCCCTGATCTAGCACCATCTGATTACCATTTATCTCGAAGTTTGCAGAATTCTTTGAATGATAAAACTTTCACAAATGACGATGACCTTCACTCGCACCTGGTTTAGTTTTTTGCTGATAAGGACCAGAAATTTTATGAGCGCGGAATCATGCAGCTGAAAGAAAGATGGCAAAAGGTCATTGAAAATATATAATTGATTAAAAACTATTCTTTGTTTAAAAAAAAGTGTTTTATTTTATACTACAAAACCGAAAGTACTTAGTTGTCAACCCAATATATATATATATATATATATATATATATATATATATATATACAATATATATAATCATTATTATTATTATGAGTTTGTATTTTAAATATTAGACTTTGCTGATATTTAAGGGAGGAGTTTTCAGTTAAAAGTTTTTCTGATGCCATAAATTCAAATTTAGAGACAATCTTAAGTAAAGTTTTCAAGGGACCTATTACTTATTAATTCTGCAATACCTTAATAATGTAATTTACTTTACATCCGGATTTTTTTTATATTATTGTTAATTGTTAATTTTATATCACTTTAGTTCCAAACAACGTATTTTATCAGCGTACTAATGAATCTTGGATATTTGTTTTAATTTAATCCTTTTTAGAATCTGTTAATATAAAATTATTTCTAAATTTCATTTATTGTCGACGAGCTATAAAACGGCAGATTAGGATACATATTTTATTATTATTTAGCAATTAGATATTAATCCTTGAAAAATGTTGTGTTCTGATTTTCACTTTCATTGTACACATTCAACAATAATATCTTGCATCTTGGTTTTTACTAATTTTCAAGAAAGTCATAACGCATTTTTGCAACAGATAGCGCTAATTCATCTTCGCAAATGCTAAAATCATTAACATGTTTTCTTTATACTATACCATATGGCAGTGGACAGTTCTTCATTTCGGTAAAAAGTTGTCCGAGTATTTGAAATTTAATGAAAAGTTGAACATTGAAGAACAAAGAATACATTATTGCCATATATTACTCTTTGACTTTGATAAAGAGAAAAACGTTTGTCAAGCTTGTGAAAAGTGCATAAAGTCTACGGAAACAATGCTGTAAAAAAATATCAATGCCAACGATGGTTCACGAAATTCAATGCTAATGATTTTAATCTTAACGATGTTCCTCGGTCAAGAAGACACTCTGAGGCTAATGACGGCAAAACAAAGGCGCTTATCGAATTAGATTAGCGGCACACGACACGAGAAATTACAGAAACGTTAAACATCCATTATTCAAGCATCCACCAAGATTCACCTCAAACGTCAGAATGTATGAGGGAAACCCTAGTACAAAGAAGCTTAAGAAGATATGGTTGATATAGAAAGAAGCATAAATGAAACTTAAAAGAAAACAGTACAACATATTTTCCAGATGACAAGGAACAATACTGAAGTTATGACACGTAAGCCGCAAGATGTGTTTTGCAGTAAAATGTAGAAAAGGTGTAAACGAATTTCTGTAGGAAACTTAGGAAAAGATTTCAAACTCATGTGTTGTACTTGTGGTATACCTAACAACGATTTTAGTAAATATAGGCAACTCTTATGTATGTAAAAATTGCAATTGTAGGACATATTACAGAAGCATGAAAAGTAAACAAACAAAATTTTATCCAATATGTAGCAATAGATAATGTCAATTCATCAAAGTCTTCTACATCTGCATTGAAGTTTTCTTAAATATAAACAATGATGTAGTTTACATAAATTTTAAATAAAACTCTGAATTAGTAATATTCCTATGACTCAATATTAATACAAATTCTGTAATGTCGGCAATTAATTATGATACTTTTGAAAGTAATTTTAAGTTTATATAATTAGATAAATGCACGAATATTAATCCGCCGGGTACTTGTGATGTTTAATAAAAAATTAATAATGTTTTCAAACATGTAGATCAATAGTAGTAATACCTTTATTGCTTATTATTAGTAATTAAAGAAGATGGTCCTCATCTTCTAGTAAGTGGTTACTTGAGATTTTAATTTTATTTGAGTCTTCTTTACGAAAGGGAATCGTTAAATCTTTAATAATTAAAAATTAAATTTTAATACTGTTAATATGGATACTACAATTGCTCAGTGCAAAGAATTTATTAAATTCTCTTCTTAATTTAAAGATGAAATTGGGCGTTTTAAATATGGAAAAATGTAATTTAATTTAATTAATAATGTTAAACCTAAATTTTGTAAGCCTACGAATTTTCCATTAGCAAGATATAATAGAAAAAGAATGATGTTCACATAAAGCTAACATAGTTAGACTTATTCAAATTTCTGATTGGAGTAATTCACTTGTACCAGTCCTCAAGAAGGATGGGATAGTTAGCTAATGTTCAGATTATAAAATTATTGTAAATCCTTATTTTGAAGATGTAAAATAGCCCAGCTTCCACGAGTGGACGAATTGTTCGCAACATTTCAAAATGGACAGAAATTCTTAAAATTATTTCTCAGCCATGCTTATAACCAGTTTTAACTAAAATACACAAGCGTATACTTGCTTGGGGCACACGCAAAGGTATTTATGAAATGGAACAAATACCATTTGGTACAAAACCAGCCTGTGCCAAAAAGAAATGAATGAGAATGAGAAAAGAATGAAAAATAAACGGGTAAAATTATACAAGGTATTAAAGGAGTTGTATTTTTTAGACGATATTATGTTACAGGCGAAAATAATCAGAATCGTTTAGAAAACTAGAAATACTTAAATACCGGTTGTAGGCTTTAAGAAAAGAAGAATATATTTTTTTCAAAACGAAATTAAATATCTAAAGCGTATAATCAATAAAGATGGACTAAAAAATAATACATCAAAAGTAAAAGTCATTCTAAACTGTACAGTACCTAAAAATGTCTCAACTCGAATCTTTTATTTGCATGGTTAACTGTTACTCAAAATGTATTCCAAATAATTCTACCTTATTAAAACCGATATTCGATTTATTAGGAAAAAATTTCAATGGAGCACAAAATATAATGAATCATTTCCAAAAGATAAGGAAGTAATAAAAGCAGATTTGAGATTTGAAGCCAGACCTGACAATCAAATTAGCTGATAACGAAAGTTCATATGGAATAGCAGACATTTTTGCAGATGGAAATGGAAAACTACTTAATTACGTTTACAAATTAAGTATTGCATTATTGACAAAGAGGTTTTAACTATCTTCTATCATAAATTTGTTATCACAACGGATTACAAACCATTAATTTACATTTTCGACTATAGAAAAGGCAATAATAATTAAAAATGCCTTGTATTACAAAATAAAAATTAGAAGTAAAGCTGTCTATTTTTTATTTATCAGTATAAAGCAAGAAGCGCTCTGTAACAGGTTAAGACGAAATTATTATGAAATAATAATAATAATACTTAAGCACGTTCTTAAAAAAACGTATTGATCAGTTCACTGATGGAAAGGATAGAGGAATTTATACTAAAAGATTCTAAAACGAAATCTGTAATTATACAATGATATAGCAGACAAGCATCTAGTTTTAATAAAAAAATGAAAAAATTACAAAGCAAATCATAAAAGCATCAAAAGAAAAATGTATTTGCATAGTTAACTCTTAAAAAAATGACTTGCTTTTTAACTAAAAAGAAATAAAAAATTAAAAGACCATTTCTTAGATTTTGAGGCGATACTCAGAAAATTAGAAAATATATGTGGGTTGTCTTTTAAATTTTGAATATAAAACTGGAATAAAACAGTAGCTAGCTTTTAAAGATATTGTTTTTCGGAGTATTTTCCACGAGGATTAATGCACTTTTGCATGCGCTCGAACCAACTCTGAAAGCAGTTGATCCACTCGTTTGTTGGTACAGTCAAAATTGCGGTTTTGATCGCATCGACTGCTACTTCTGACGACTGGAACCTTTGACCGTGCAGTCCGTTCATGATTTTCGGAAAGGTAAAGAAATCGTTGGGACTTAGTTCCGGACTGTATGGAGGATGATCCAACAATTCGACATCTTATTGCGTTAAAAATTCAATTGTCTTGTGTGCTGTGTGTGAACTTGCACTTGACTTTATCTTATGACTTATTAGAAGGACGAAAATCTAGTTAATACCTTCAACACTAACTCAAGAGTTTAAAATCTTACCGCAGCTACCTTACAAAAGGCCTACCACTTAAGCATAGAATTTGCATCTTCGAGAACTGTCACTCTGTGTGTACTAATTAATTTTAATAATTTATTATTACCAACATCTTATAAAGATTCAATAACTCTTATTTAACTGCTAGTTTATAAACATCTGATGACTAGTATACTTCACTAGCTTTGACCTCTGATTACTCTGCATTTATACTAATACCTAATTGATTTTAATAATTGATTATTACCAAAACGTCATAAAAATTCAATACCTTTATTAATTATGAATATTATTATGAATAATTATTATGTAATACAGGTTGCTTTTTTACGAAAATTATTACAGGAGGACTTTTATATAACTACTTGTCTTTCTAGATGCATGTATTTTTCCCTCTTTCCCGGAATTGTGCGTGAGATATAGGCAACGGTTATTATAGTCATTCAGTAGCAGTTGAAGTAGTGATAGAAGTTCTTTACTTTCTTTAGTATTATTAGAGCTTAGATAGATTCTTTCAAAATGACACAACAAGAAACTTCTCTCTAAAAATAGTTCCCAATAAGTATATCTAACGTAATTAAGAGCCAATGTACACAATAATAATTGAAACAAATACGCATTTTGCGGTTTGTATAACTGTTTAAAGCAAGCCCATCCTCAGTAAAAAAATTTATTTTTGAAAATACTATGTATCTAGAGTAACGAGACACTAACATCGGAATAGCTCTATTAGCAGTATTCAATACATAACCATCGTTGTTATTAAATTACTAAAAGTGAAATTTTTAGTAATATAACTAGCAAAATTATTACGATCAGCCCTAGGACGATTTAATGTAGGAAATGTTACGGTTTATTTTTCAACTAGAACATATTTCTGCGTATTGTATATTTATTTATTTATTAAAATAACCCTGCCGTATTTTATAGAAGGGACGCCCCTGGTCATCGATGAAGGTTATGTGGAAACATATTTAAGATATCGTATTCATTTTAAAGTTTTAAAATCGTTTTAAATAAATATATTTCAGCGTACGTTTACGTCGACCTTGATTTTGTTTATATCTATGAATCGCTTTTTGTGGCGACCAGGTGTACATATCGCGAGTGCAAAACATCCCCCATTCTTCTTACTCGCCCTGGTCCGATACAATATATCTACATCGAGGGCATTTGAGCGATAACTCTGCAAAAGACTGGACGTTTGATATCGACCCGCTTCGATTTTTTATAGTCAAATGTGTATCTGATCATAACATAATTAGCTATAACTAGCAAATCATCTTAAGAGCCCGTTACCATCCACAGGTATGTGTCTGCCAATTAATTAAGAATATGAGTACAGTTCCTTATTGGTATTGTTGTTTTAGGGCTTCTTCTAATACTGGGATCTAATACCGGCATACATATGTTAAATACCGACGAAACATCATAGCAGCCAACGTTACTCTTCCGCAGATATTACCGAACGTCCCGACTCTGACGGAATTTCGTCCAGCCATCCCGTAGCAGGTTCTAAACCACCCGGAATTTGCACCACGACGCGGGATACGTTAAGTAACCTCTAAATTTTGTGAGTGCAAAAACTCACGGAGTGGGTACATATTAAGAAAAAAATCAGGCGTCGTCGTTGTATGTAAATTTAATCAGTCTAGGGAAATTGTCATATGGGAAATGTATTGATTCAATAATCCGATTTAAGTAGATTTAATCAGACTAAGAAACTTGTCATATGTGGGAAATATTAATTTTTGAAAAATAGGCTTACTCAAAAAAATAATTGCTTAAGTTTCCAGTTGTGCACCAAAATGTATATCAGGAATACATTTGATCGAAAATTTTATCAAAATTCTTTACAAACGAACTCGAGTTAAAACACCCATTAGCAAAATACATCTCGCTTTGAATTTAGATTGAGTTTTAACATAGCCGTAAAGCAAAAATTTGAACACTGAAATTAATGGATGAATTTGGCATTTCAAAACTTTAATATTATGAAAAAGATATTTGGGTGTTTTTCGTGACATGATGACTTCATTGAGCCGCTGACAGGCTTTACCGATTTAATTCTAGTTTCCACCTAATGTAAAATGAAATTGGTCGTATGTAGAGATATTGTAAAATATGGTAAAACCATCATTTCTATTGATACTTTTGTATGAAATACAGTCACTGTGAATATATTATTTTATTAAGTAACATATCGTTTAGAAGGCGTTTTCCTTAGTTACCAATATTTTAAAACGTGTATTTTATTAATAGACATATCAATTAACATTTAAAATGTATTCTATTAAGAGAAGGTTGAATTTTTAAGTTGAGCTTAGGATAGTTTCTTATGTATTTCGAATACTGAATATCTTAATCGTCCTAAACCTAGACCAACAACAATTCTTAAAATTGTTAATAAATTCAAAAATTTCGAATTACAGATATACCAAAAAAAGAAAAATAAAAGAAGTATTGTACTTTCGGAAGCCCAGGAAAATAAATTATTGAACTACTTAATTGAAGAATATTTTAAACGACAAAATTTTATTCAATGATGACACATTTTACACATACGTATGTAGGAATTCATCCTCAAAATTTTAAGTATTGCGATCGAGAAAATTTGCACCTTTACATCACCAGAACTCAACGATATCAGAAAGTTAATATTTGAGTAGGATTAATAAGAAACTCTATTTTGGGTGTGCTTTTTATCATGAGAAATTTATGTTAAAGATGAAGTGGAATAGCAATTAAGGTAACCAGGTCGTTTAGAGTATTGCCTAGAAGTAAATGATGGCAATTTTGAACATTTGAATTAAAACATTTTTTTAGTATTTTAATTAATTTTGTTAGTCATGTAATGTTTACTAATTAAAAACACGTTTTAATATACTACTGTTATCTGATAGCTAGGAAAGTAAGCCTTACGTTTCCTAATAAAATATAGTCACTGTATATATTGATTTATTTGAAACTTTTTAACAAATATGCTGATGAAAATAGAACAAAATGAAGATATTCCCCTGATTCGAGATTTAAATTCAATAACCAATTTGTTTATCTCTTTTATTATATCATATTGACCCCTAGTTTTCTATTAGAAACCAACTTATTAATAATATCGAAATTTGCCGATTTTCTTCTAACTTATAACAACCTACAAATAATTAATAGAAGATTATCAGTAATTTTATAAATATATGCAGAATAATTAGTTGTTTTACTTTAAAAATCGTCCATAACTTTTAGATATGAACTTAAAACTTTCTTAATCCGCAACTTCTGTGCTTCGTTTATCATTTTTTGC
The DNA here is from genome assembly GCA_031893035.1 of Dermolepida albohirtum. Taxonomy (NCBI): domain Eukaryota; kingdom Metazoa; phylum Arthropoda; class Insecta; order Coleoptera; family Scarabaeidae; genus Dermolepida; species Dermolepida albohirtum. The sequence continues at coordinate 11,896 of JAVIWB010004678.1, read as the reverse complement.
AAATCAGAAAAAAGAATTTAATCAGTAACGACTAATGATTCATAATAAATCCAATCCAGACTAAAAAAACGTATATAGGGTACAACAGCAACAGAATATAATTTCCAACTAATATACATACATAGGTATATGGCTTAAAAAAAGTTGGAGAAAATGTCTCGCCGAATCTTTTCAATCAGTGAGCCGCAAAAAAAAGAAATTAATGAAAAATTAATAACTGAACAGATCGTATATTTATTATTAAATTTCGCATTAAAAGATATTGCATCTGAACTATTCAAAAGTTATACTAATATACGCAGATGTTAAACATATGTATGTACGTGCCTTTTTACTCGGCAAGCAAAAAGCTTGGTTGATAATTTTTTGATAATCAAATAAAATTGAGAAAGGAATGTCTATTTGCGAACGAAAGGATATATTAAAGAGTGAATCAAATCTAAATTCTCAAAATTGTGAATGAAGTGCGGTAGCGGAAGAATATAATTTATCCGTTAGATATATAGGCATATAGCCTATAGGAGTAAATGAACGTTCATTTCATTTAATGAACTTCAGCCAGTAATAAGTAGGATTAAGAAATAAATGAAATTAAAAATTAAAAACAAAAGAAATTTAGAAAATAAACATCAGTCGTCGTTGATAACATGCAGATTTCATACTTTTTATTTGATAGTAAAAACTTAAATCGATAATTTTTGTAAATCAAATAAAATCAATATAAGAATATCTATTTGTAAAGGAAGTGAGATATTCAACTATGAATACTACATCGATTTAAAAAAATTGTAAATAAAGTACGGCAGTAGAAGAAAATAATTGCTCCCTCTACATAGAAATATCGCCTCCAAGAAAGTGAAAGAAATATCCCATTGCGCTAATTGTGATCAATAATTGGTAGAAAAAAGGAATAAATGGATTTAAGAATAAACGAAAATTTAAAAAAATTAAGATGAAAAGAATTTACAAGTTATTAAATTGTACTTTGAAAAGGCACCACTCTTACACATATTCACTACTCAAGGACCACGCTTATAATGCAGATGTGCGACATATGTACACATAAACATTGAACTTGACAAAAAACATTTATATTTTTATATCGAGCAACGCAAAAATATCTCGCGCATATGTATTATATACATTTAATAATATAACTTTACTGTTACTGCTTTTATTCTTAAATTCCTTAAAACACGATCTTGTATTTTACATCACTGATTTTACATAAAAGTTTAAGTTTTTTGATTAACTAAGAATTTGAAAATTACATATTTTAAATTTTAACACCTTTCATTGGTCTTACGAAAGTAATCGTCAACAGTAACTGCAGCGATATACTTTTTGTCATCATTGGTTTTAAAATAAACCATTGTAGTTCCATCCCTGGTTTGAGAAATTACTCTTCTCTATAGATTAAATCAGGAATGTTTTCCGATCACATGATCACTGTCGTATGAAATAAAATGTCAACAGAAAGTGAGGATGTCATATTAAATATTATATTTATATTGCTGTCAGATTCGAAACTGTACTATATACTTAACCTGTAAACCTGTAAATAACAAATGTAAAAGCTGCCTACGTAGGTAACCTAAGTGTATACTTACAAGGAGGATGAAATAAATATGATAAATTAGCTGCTAGAACAATAATAAATATCAGTGGTCAAATACAAGGAATATCTGTATTATACGTGACACATATGTGCATAATGCACATGCTCTGCATACGTCTGTTTCTGTTTTTTCACGATTTCTCGACAAGACGTAGCGCATAACTCTATTCTAATCAATATTGAATGTTTTGCAAGATTATTTGAAAAACCGATCCCCAGATGGAGCAGATGAAGCACCAGCCATATTTAGGCGCTATCGGAATTTTATAAGTCTTTTGAAAAAAGAAATTGCCTTCTGAAAAAATCTGAGTGCAGGTAAGCAAGATTCGTAGCAAACCGTTCTAGATTATTTGCGCAGTTGTATGAAGAACATGAGGACTTTATCGATTACCCCTTCACACTAAAGTACGCTGGCAGTCGAAAGGCTTATGTTTGACAAGATTTCTTTCACTTTTTAAAACAATTTTAAAAATGTTGGATATTAGAGATCCAATTTGTAAAGAAATTTAATTAAATGGAAGTCAGATATTGCCTATTTAACAAATTTATTTACTAAATTTAATGATGTTAACTTGCAGTTACAAGATGACTATCTAAATTTAATAAAAACAAAGTCCATCGTTGCAGCTTTTCTTGTCAGAATTAATCTAATGAAAGCAAAGCAGTGGAAGGCGCGAATTTTCCCCGATTCCTCAACTTGTCATTGACAAACGTCCAAGATGATAAAGTTTCGGCCTGCGTTCAAAATCAACATTTGAATGATTTCCATATAGACTTCAAAATCAGGTTTGAGGATGTTTTGACTATGGAAATACCACAGTGGGTTATGGATACATACAGTGACATTGAAGAATCATATAATATATCCCATTACAAGCAAAACTGTTCAAGACTACTAGAAGAACTTAAGGAGTATCAGCAGTTCTAGTTTTAGAAATGCTGATATCGGTAACTAATCTCGAGAAAACAGACGTCTGTTACAAATTATTGACCATGGAGATCTGAAGCTATACCTCAATAATTGACGCCAAATATTGAACAATTGCTACGAAAGACTTAGGTTTATCCCTCCCACTAACACATTATTTGCGAATTACCTATGTATATTTTGAACTTCTTTAATTTTATGTAAAAATTTTACTGGGTTCCAAATAATCACTTGCATTTTTTGTCTTCAATAAAGATCCGAATAAAAATTGTACCTTTCTTTACAATTTTTCACTCTTCAATAATCCTATTAAAGTGAATAGCTGTAAGAAACACATTTGACGTTAATGGGTTTAGAAAAATTCAATTTTGCAAACATGAAGAAAAATTTCGAAAGTGGTCTACAGGGTAAAAACTTTGTGAATCTTTGTTTTCAATACATGTAGTTTTATTTGTATGTTAATTTGTTTCTTACCCAGTATGGTTTTCACTAATGAGTAATATAATCTATTTTTTGTTCAGCTGGATACTTCTTCATCTATTTTTCCACAATCGTTATCTTTGCTTCTAAGTAATCATGTGCCGTTACTTGTTCTAATAGGTTTCTCTTGTAATATATTCAATTTTGAGTCTATTCACTATATCTTCCATTGACAATCATACTCTTTATTTTTTCTGCGTTCATACATATTTATACTGTGTGCTTCTATTTCTTTCATCCAGATGTCCACCTAGTAATGCAACCTTTCGGATGTTTCTTTTAATATTATTAAGCCATACGCGTAAATTAGATTATTTAGTTTTATTGATACTATGTTTTGTACCTAAGTACTGTTTGTAACATATGTGGCTTCCTCCTAGTATTTTTTATAATTCTATCCATTACCACATTACTTTGATTAGTTGATCTCTTAAGTATCTTTTTGTTGTGGAATCGAATTTTACGTCTACGAATCTTATCCACAATTTTTGTCTTGTTTCTATCTCTCTATCGATTTTACTTTTTATGATAAATACTTGCTTGTTTTTTCATTTTAAGCTCTTTAAATTCATAAAGTAGGCAGCACAAAACTGTTATAAATATTTATAAATTTACATCTAAAATGCATTGCAATTATCAGAAAAAGAAGTATTACAAAGAAGAAAAAAATTAAAAAGATAACATTGGACTATACAGTTGCCTATAGCAGTAGTTCAGTATTAACTTTCAAATGATGTTACTATTTATATGGTTTGCTAGAGCTAGTCGGCCAAAAAATGCAAATATGAACACGTCTTTAAAAAATAAGAAACATTGCAGATCTTTTTCAAGATTGTAAGTACAAGGCAGGTTTACATAACTGAGTTGTCAAGCAATCAGCAAATGCTTAAACACGTACAGCCCCCAGCCGCATCGGTTCTTGTCGCTGATTAGCCGGAGAATTGTCCGACCTTACTTATAAAGGTCTCAAATAACAATTTTAATTATCATTCTCAGAAAAGTCAACTCACATAACTTAAAAAGACTTGATTTTATGCTCATAATAGTTATACACTTGATATACGCCTGGTACTGTACAGTAATTACATAAGAGTTTAGATCTCAAATAACTTTCGTAAAGTTTAATGGTGTTCTCTGAGAATTCAAATTCTCTGCGATAACCTTATTTATTAATGTACACTCCCTTACAATAAAATCCCGAACACCTATTGTATTTTTACATAAATATATTAATCTGACTTTTTATGTCATTTCTAAATTGACAGTCAGTTTAAATCAAAATATTAAAATTATCCGAACCCATAACGTTATTAATATTCTCAAATTTAGGGGAATGATGGTATAGTTAACATAAATAAAGCTATAGTTTTTAGTATACATAAAACGTGAGAAGAGGTCGAAAGCCTTAACAGAACATAAGATTTAAAGCGACCAAGGGCGTCATATTAATAATAAAATAAATTTTACTAGATTGTTTAAAAGAAAATATATTTAAAGCAGTAAGAGATGTATTTCAAGCAAATTTTTCAGAATTTGGTTTAACAGCTTCTCCCAGAATTAATAATTATGAATTAAAAAATTATACCAGTACTAAAAAGTAGTTATTGTCCGAAGAAAATAAGTAACTCATAATTTCATTGAACTATATACTTCCTTAGCAATAATTAAGAAAAGATGGGGATTTTATTTTGTCAATGCCAAGAAGATTTCAAGTTTTAGAAATTAATGGAGCTATGATTAAGTACTAATTTATAATTAATTATTTACCTTTATATTCATTGTTGATATCGTTTTCTTACTAGTTACTTAATACATGATATTAACTAAATTTTAAATATAATTTTGTGTTAATAATTTCAAAACGACTATTTTTATTTATAATTTACTCATAACCTATAAATATGTCAAATCCAAAATCAGTACATTAGCTAATAATTTTAAAAACATATTAAATGAATTTCTAACATATACGGGATTTTTTATAATTCAGTGTATATAGGCAATACATTTTTAAAATATATAAATAGTATTGTACATTTGAATAATATTAACATACATACATACATTTATGTTTTTGAAAATTAAAAATTTTGTTTTTATAGGAAATTTTTTAACATAAATTACCACTAAAGTATTTTTTAATTTAAATAAGTAAGCTGCTAACCATAACAATTCATAATTTTAGCTAACATACATCAGATATCGCTTAATTTATAGAAAACTATAAATATACCTCTATTCTAATAACTACATATTGTAAATATATTTATGATACTTAGGTCACAGATTAAGTCACGCCCCAGTAAGTTTAATCCTCAAGGTCAAACAAAATTATAGTTTATCACACCAGATTAGGAGGGCACTGCTTGGACGAATATTATAGAAACCTTGAAATGACAACAGTATTTTCGTTCTTATTTCCTGTTGAATCGGTTAAGCTGGGTTAAACTTCGTACGTCATTTGCATGTTATTTGGGTTATTTATTGGTTATTGTCAATTGTTGGTGTTTGTTATTTTTGTCTTTTTTTCTTACCTTTAAAGCTTGTTCGTTGTTATAAAACAGTACTTTTCAGTACTAACGCCGCATCAATTTTGTTGCACGTGCTTTGATTTTTTGAGTTAAACTCAGAAATATCAAAAATGGGGTTTAAGTGTTGCGTTCCTGGCTGCAGTAATTACAGCAATAAAATTAAGTTTCATCGTATATCATATAAAGATGAAGAGGTAAGTATACTTCAAATTGTTGAAAAATGTTTATGTGATTTAAGTATTCCTTATATGATAGATGTACAATGAATGGCTGCGGAGGATAAACAATCCAAAATTATGGGGTTTGCATCCAGCCAAAGTAAGCGCAAGTTACAGAATTTGTGATGCTCATTTTGCTGAAGATTGCCATGTTCCAGAGCCATGCAAAACCTTGACAGGATTAAAAGCCGGAAGCCTTCCATCATTACATTTACCAAGTATGTTTTACAGCTCAATATTTGAAAAAATTAAAAAAATAATATCTTTATTTTAGGTTTTACTGAATCTACTGCAGAAACAACCACATTAGTTAGTTCATCATCAATGCAATCACTCAGTATGCATATTTGATGTTTAATAGTTTTTTTGTTGACATTTGTCAAGCCTTTTATATTGGGTCTGGGAAAAAGTTCGTGGCGTTTTTCCCGATAGATGGCATTGGTTGCCGATAACTAAAGAACAACAAGTCACAGCGACACCACCGACGGCTCGTTTTTAGATGACCTTCCGAACGTTAGTTTTAGCGTAGAAACATTGTAATCGGTGCAGTGGTTGGAAAGTTATTCGCACTTGAAAATGGAGAAGAATAATGAGAAATTTCGCTATATTCTGCAATATTATTATGATAAGGGGAAGAACGCTGCGCAGGCTTGTGATAAAATTTGTGCTGTGTACGGTGAAGGTACTTTATCGAAATCTGTTGCGCGGAAATGGTTCGCTCGCTTTCGTTCTGGAAATTTCAATGTGAAAGATGAGTCACGCTCCGGTCATCCAATCACTGAAAACTCTGATGAAATTCTTGAAAAAGTCCAACAAGATAAGCATATCAGCAGTGTCGATATTGGCATGGAGCTAGGCATTGACCACAAAACTGTTTTGAACCATTTACACAAAGCTGGTTACAAAAAAAAGCTTGACGTATGGGTTCCTCATGAGTTGAGCGTGAAAAACATGATGGACCGAATTAACATCTGCGATGCGCTGCTGAAACGCAATGAAATCGAGCCGTTTCTGAAACGTTTAATAACCGGAGATGAAAAATGGATTACGTACGATAATCGGAAGCGTAAAAGATCGTGGATAAAGGATGGTGAGCCGTCACAAGCGTTCGCTAAGCCAACATTGACGCCAAAAAAAGTGATGCTGTGTGTATGGTGGGACTGGAGGGAAATCGTCCACTACGAGCACTTCCAACTGGTCAGACGATTGATTCTCAACTCTACTGTGCACAACTAGAGAGATTACGCCAGGCGATTGAAAGAAAACGGCCCGAATTGATTAATAGGAAAGGTGTTGTCTTCCATCATGACAACGCCCGACCACACACTTCTTTGATGACCCGTCAAAAATTGAGAGAGTTTGGTTGGGAAGTTTTGATGCACCCACCTTACAGTCCGGATATAGCACCCTCTGACTATCATCTGTTTCGATCTCTGCAGAACTCTCTCAATGGAATTAAGTTGGTTTCAAAAGAAGCCTGTGAAAACTACTTGATTCAGTTTTTCGACCAGAAACCACAGAAGTTTTTCACCGATGGGATCATGGATCTACCAAAACAATGGCGAAACATTGTCGATAATAATGGAGCATATTCGGTTTAAATGAATTCGTCCACGCGCCATGCGGGGACCAGTTGAATTTTACTGAAAAAACGCCACGAACTTTTTCCCAGACCCAATATATTGTAGGTTATACAGAGGTCGATATTAGAGGAAATTCTTTCGACAGTCCCTTACCAGGTACATCCTCATTAGAAATTCTTGGTACGTATATTTGGTACTTCCATTCAAATAATTATTAAAAATTTATCTTACAAAATGTTGCGAAGCTTTCAGAATAGAATAATATAATTTAGTATTGTTTTTTGTTTGTTTTAGATATGGGAGAAAGAATAACGAAGACACCACCTGATGCTACTACTTGTAGAGAAGATAATTTTTCTGAAGTTACTGCAGTATCAACTGCATTAGCTAGTTTATCATCACCAATACCATCACATGGTATGTCTATTTGATGTATAAGTAAATAGATTTTGCTGACATTTGCGAACCTTTTTGCAATTTATCAATATATTTTAGGTTATACTGAAGCTGATATAAGTGGAAATTCTTCCATAATTCCTTTACCTGGCACATCTTCATTGGAAATGTCTGGTATATATATTTATATGTTTACATTCAAACAATTACAAAATCATTCTACAAAATGTTTCAGTGCTTTCTTAATTAAGTTATATAAGTAATTCTAGAAAAGCATTTTTTGTATCATATGATACACAGAATATATATCACTGGAATAAGTGCAATAAGTTATATTTTGTTATTTCTTTTGTACTTGTAGATATGAAAGAAAGAATAATGGAATCACCAACTCATGCAACCACAAGTATCAAGATTTCTACTCCAAGGTCACGTAAAGGTATAAAGAAGAAATAAATATTTGTTCTTTCTATAAGTTTATTTTACTTTCCAGACTTTCTAAAAAGGATTAATTTTTTAAAGTTAGCAAATGTATATAGAAAAACACAGTTAACTCCAAGAGCCAGAAAATTATATAATATTGTCACAAATTTAAAGAAAGTATCTCGCTCATTATTTTCCGAAAACTTAAATTTGAAGGAGCGCTTACAAATGGCAGAAGAATTTTCTTTATCTGAAGATTTTATTAGATCAAAAGTAAACAAAGTGACATTTAATTTTATCATGTCCCAATTGAAGCACCAACAGCATAGAAATAGAGAACGTCGTTTTTCTTTAGATGATAAAATCTTATCTTTATCATTATTTAAGCAAAGTCCGAAAGCATATAGGTTGCTGCAGAGAATATTTGCACTTCCTTCGAAGAAAACATTAACTACCTTACTGAGGAAAATGCCAATTACAGTAGGTATTAATGATACACTGTTACATGCTTTAAAACTCAGTGCGGAGAAATTGAAAAATGAAAGGGATAAAGTGTGCACTGTATCATTTGATGAAATGAGTATTGATGCAAGTTTGCAATACAATAAATTAACTGATCAGATCGAGGGTTTTCAAGATTTAGGTAAAGGATATAGGAAAAATGTTTTTGCCGAGCATGCGTTAGTATTTATGGCTCGTGGAGTATTCCAGAAATGGAAACAACCAATATGCTATTATATGACCAGCTCAGGCATTAAATCAGCAGACTTAGTGAAACTATTGAAAGAAGTTATTACTTCATTACTAGATGTAGGATTTAATGTCGTTGCAACTGTATGCGACCAATTATCCTCAAATTCAGCTGCCTATAAACAACTTCTGCAAGAAACTAATGAATATTGTTTAAAAAATAAAAAAGAGAACCGATATATAGGGTTTTTGGTGCAAGATAGAGAAATTGTACCACTGTATGATACCCCACACCTAATAAAAGGAATACGTAACAATTTGTTGGAGTATGATGTAAAGTTTACTGAGGATGGAACGGAAAAAGTTGCTTCATGGAAGGATATTATTGCTTTTTATGAAAGTGACACTGGTAATTTGGATACCAAAATTTGCTACAAATTGACAGAAAAGCACATTTACAAGGACCAGATAAAAAAAATGAAAGTTAGCTATGCAACTCAAATATTTAGTAGAACTTTGTCGAGTGTAATGAGGGGATTTGCAACAAGAGGTAAAATTTTATATTTTGATAGTTATTTAAATTGCTATAAATATTAAATAGTATATTTCAGAATTAATTCTTTAAAGTAAGTTTTTATAAAACATTATAACTTTGCACTTGTTACAGGAATTAGTGACATACCACCCAGTGCCGCACAGACAGCTGATTTTTTGTTACTGTTTGACAAAATTTTCGATTCTCTAAATTCATCTCAGTTGAGAACAGTTTATGGGAAAGAATTAAGGAGTGCTGTGTCTGATTCCAGTGTACATATCGATTTTTGGACGGAATCCATAAAAAAATTGGAGTCTGTGTATTTTTTTAAAGACACAAAAAAATTCCAACCCCCATCTATAAAAAATTTTATAGTGACTATCAAAGGACTTCGATATTTATGGCAAAAATTGAAACAAAATATAGACATTAAATTTATGTGTACCAGACATTTTAACCAAGATGCCCTTGAAAACTTCTTTGCAAGTATTAGAAGTCATGGTTCCAGGAATATCAATCCAAACAGCTATACTTTTGCCGCATCTTTTAAAAGCTTGCTGATAAACATCATAAGTTGTCATTCAGCATCAGTGGTTTAATATAATTAACTGCTTTACTTTCAAATAAAAAGGAGGAGAAACCATTAACTGATTATGACAATATCATTTTTCCTGAGGTTATCATCGAAGAATGTCCAACATCGTGTTCGCAAACATACGTTGCCGGTTACGTGGCAAGAAAAATGTTAAGATACATTAATAATTGTCAGTCATGTTTAAATGATTTGCAAACAGATGTTGAAAGTGATTACCATTTAGTTATAACATTAAAATGTTTCAGAAGTAAGGCTTTAGTTTTCCCTACAACTGCATTCATGAAAATATTTTCATTTACTTGGGAATATCTATTCAAAGTAATGGATAATGTTTGCCATGTTCCAAATTTGCAAAGTGTTTTACGTAATAAACTACTTAAATATTTTAGTTTTACAATTTTTCATTGTGAAAAACATAATTTAAAACCATTCTTTTTGAACTTCACAATAAATTTTTTTATTCACACATGGATCAAACAAATAGTATTTTAAAATGTCAGTGTAATGCACCTAATAAATTAAGTGGTATTAGAAAAATTGCATATGCTAAATATCTCAGAAATAAAAATAAACAAAAGAAAATATTATACATTAATTATTATTAAAATATCTACATTAAGATTTGTCCTATAATAATAATTGTAATCTCAAGAGTACTTGTTTAAAATTTATATACTTTAGGTATAATTGATTTGTTTGAATAATTTGTTATAAGTTCATATCATTATATAAAATATGTAAAGGAACGTGAAGAACATGAAGATGTCAATGATATTTACTTAAATATTTTTTTGTATTACAGATACATCAGTGCGCTATTATTGTATTTGCCATGAAATATTTTTTGTATAATATTAAGTATATTCTTTACATTTTTATAAATACATGATCTTGTTCTTTACCACAGATACCAAATAAGATTGTGTCAGTAATATTTGAAATGTATTTGATAATGGCTTTTTCAACAATGTGTTGAAATAAAAAATACAAATTTTATGTAAATCAAAGTTCGTGAAGACAAATAAATGTCAAAAATATAATCTGTTGATATTATTATAATATACATATATATATATATTGGCTTGAAAAAGATATTGTCAAAACAGCAAATACTTTTGAAAATACCTACCTGATTTTATTTTGTTAATGTGATATACCAAAGAATGTTTACTATTTTATATAAATGCACAAATTAATTTGCATACTATGTTACATGCTTAATTTATGTTGTACTTCTATATAATATAAATTAATGTATGTAAAATAGTAAGCAAATTAATTTTTGATTTGAAAATAAATTAATATATAGTGTACTATAGTTGTAAGGGATAACATAGATGGCGCTGGTTATCATTTCAATAACTTGTTCATTACACCAGACCATGATGGCGCTATAATCAGAGTTGAAACATACTGAAAGAGTTGCCCATCTATAGTTATTTCTTATCTATGTGCTGATGCGGAGCTCGGAACTTGTAAAATTTTTCACGATACTGATGCGGAGCTCGGACTTTAATTAAATAATTTGCCAAGCGTCAATGATCGAAGTGCCGTATTATGTCCTATACGGCACTTCGATCATTGACGCTTGGCAAAAAAAAAAAAATTTAAAGTTTAAGTACGGCCGAAAAAGCTCGCCTGATACTGATGCGGAGCAAAATGTTGGGGGGAGGGGGAAATTGTATATAAAAAAAATTCCTATATACACTCCTCAATATATACTTCTCTATTATATCTCTCTCTTTCTTCTATATAATCTCTAGCACTTCTATACTTCCCTATGTACTACTCCTCACTTATTTTTCTCTGTAATTTAACCCCCTCTATCTCACTTTGTTCTGTTCAGTAGGAACACACACACACTTCCCTGCTGAACACAACCAGAGGTTCAAACAGTGT
>JAVIWB010004676.1:0-61539 GCA_031893035.1 Dermolepida albohirtum | reverse complement strand
CAATAAACGGAACACCTTTTTTCAGTCATTAAATTTTAAAATATTACAGTTACATACTTCCCATATATATTTTACGCGACTAAGTTGAGGGTAAAACGGTATATAACCGATTACAATCATTTTGTTGATGCTGGTATAATTTTTCTAGGGCATCAAAATAAACTAAACACCAATCGCACAGTTGTGACATTTACCACTATTTATGTAAGATGAAATCAGTCTGCGGAGATTTCCAATTAGCACGTAATGAGATTTCTCTCCTTTCTCAATCAACAATAAATTTACTTTCAAATCTTTTCTAGATATTATAATTTTTTGCTTCTGAATTATATGCCAAATTGTATACATTAATCCTTAAATGATTTAATTGTTAAATTTTATATAAATTTTTAATTTTTATTAGAAATTTAATATTTTATAAATTTTAAGTGGAGGTAACAGGTGCAGACTGCTAAGAACGTGAGAAAAGTTATGAAACTGTTATTAAAAGCTGCAAAATGATCAAGGTCCAGGAAAGATTGTTACTACAGATTTACGCGAATTTTTCAAGATGGAATATTTCGACATACTAATTGATTAATCGAAATTTCAATATCTTGGGTCATCTGAATACGTGCTGGCTGACAAAACAGGCACATACAATGTTTGCATTCGCAAAATGCATCAGAATGTAGTTTTAAAAATATATAGAATCAAGCAAGAATTCTGAAAATGTAAGATCGCCTTTAATAAATCCATGTGCAATTACATCAAGCAATCTGTGTGCGAACATTCAACGTGAGATTGTTTTTCGTGTGTTTGCTGAAGTTGCAGCTTTTATGGATAAATTGAATCAAACATTGACTGAAGATAACGTCAAAGAAGTCACATTCAGTCAATGGATCAACACTAATAGTGAATGAGTATATTTTAAATGCAAAGTTCGATTTGTTAATCACTAATTTTTACAGATGCGATATACCAGAAACGAAAAGCGGCAAAGTCTGTAGAAGCGTTTGGCAACGATTTGGTTTGTCTTGAAACACGATTTCTTATCCAAAACATAAGCAGACTACTTTGTTGAAAAAAAAGTACAGTAAGTAACGGGGAATTTGTTGTTACCTTAGATTTCGCGGAAAACTACACATTTCAAGTCTAAGATGCAATTCAGGCCCATCATATGTCAAACAGTCAAGTAATAATTCATCCGTACGCAGTTTATTATTGTGTCCATGCATCACTTACACTGCATCACTCCTGTTTTGTTATTATATCAGAAAAATTGACTCATGATGTTGATTCAGTACATTTGTTTAACACAAGATTTGTGAAGTATTTGAAGAAAAAATTCGGATCCAGAAATGTGAAAAAGTTTTCTATTTCTCCGACGGAGCTGCATCGCAATACAAAAATAAATTCAATTTTTTGAATTTACTTTATGGCGAAAGAGATTCGGGAATTGAAGCCGAGTGGAATTTTTTGGCAACATCCTACGGTAAGGGAGCTTACGATGGGGAGGGGGGGGCTGTTAAAAGGCTGTCGCGAAAAGTAAGTATGCAGCATATTGCTGAGAATCATATACGTATTGCTCAAATTCTTTGAGAATCAGTAAAAGATGCTTTCAAAATATAGATTTTGATTTTTGTTTCCGGGATCACGATGCGTATGAAAAAAATTTCGAGAGCGTCTTAGTGAGGCTATAGCTATAAAAAAACCGTCAATTTCATCAATTTCAACCTGCAATTCGCAAGCAGATTCGAAGTAAAACTTTTCCAAATGATATATCTTTTTTCTAGAATATCATAACAAATTAAAAATTAACAAGTACGTAAAGCAAGTTTGCAAACACTAAAAAATGTATTAAAAAAATATTACTTATGAGCGCTCATTGATTATAGTTTATTTTATGAGATCTCCGTTATTAAATTTTTTTTTATCCCGAGTAGACGTATACATGTTCCTTGTACTGTGTGATATGATAAAATTAATATAAGTAGATGTGAAAATTGTGTTTGCGACCAAAAAGAAAATACATGGTTATTTATGTAAATTATGTATATTACTGTTCTGTAACATTGCATGCTTACATATACTGTTAAATATATGCAATAACAATTTGATTCATTATGCACCTCATTCCTCTAACTGTTAATTCTTTTAGTGTCAATATCCAGTGTTACATAGTTTTAGAACAAAGAGTCATGTGCGGCACCAAAAAGAGCCATCGAAGTGCGCCGCGCGTTGAGCAGTTACGAAATTTATATTCTCCCCTTATGTACTCTTAGTATGTCACTAGTGATAAGATTGTTTAACGCGTAAATAGAAGAAACTTGTTATTTTATGTATTATTATAGTTCGGACCGTGTGACAACTGCTTTACCCAGCATCGGTAAATCTAGTTAAGAGAAAAGTGTGAATTTTATTAATCAAACCGAAATAAATACTTTTTAAAAATCAAAATCTTTTTTTGAAGTATTTAACTGATGCAGTCAGTAGGATACACTCTCTACAATATTCAAAAAGAAATATTAGTTCGTTTCAACGATTTAAGAGAAGAATCTAAATCACAGTTCAACAGAGGAACGAGGTATCTAAAACCGAACCGAAATCCCCGTTGGACTTCGAGGGAATCTAAAATCGATACCCGTAGGACTACTAGAATCGCAGTCCAAGTAGTATTAAGAAAATCAAGAAATCCACATCACAAAAAAAGAAAAGAAGAAAACAAGATATCCACATCACCAAGAAAGAAGCGAGAGAGCTCATCAATGAAAAATTTGCTAATACTGTAAGTACAGTTTTTTTTCCTTTTGTGATAAATTTTTAAATAATGATAATAATATTTAATGCCCAACAGTTACATAGACCATTTACCGGACATAATGCATCAATAAAATTAAAATTGAAACAAAAATAGGTGCAGTTAATGTACTACAAATAAAAATAACAATTCAATTAACAAAAAAAAATAATACACACTTGTAGTAATGTAATCCAAGTCATACAAAAAAAATCGAACTAACAATAATAGATTCAAATTAGCGAAAGGGATCCTCGTATAATGCATTAGCATTTCTGGACATATGTGCCAATGGAGCCTTGTAGAGAACATTGGTTCTTGCCCTAGCTATTGAAAAGGTTGCCGATGATCTAGTGTCAAAATTAGGCGCGAGGAAATCAACTTGGGACAACAGTACAGAAGAATCAATAAAATTATTTATTAATTTAAAAAGAAAATCGCCACTAGCTTTCTCCCTGCGTATAGTAAGGGAATCAAAATTGTGCCTAGCAAGCAGACCCTCATAGGTCGAACCAAAGGCGGACACGATCCAGGAGTAACTGCTGGTGATGGTAATGCGGGTACCACACAAATGAAGCATATTCCAATCAGGACCGGACAAGAGAACCGTAAAGCAAAATCTCTGGAAGATGATGTAGTTATGCTACTTATATGCTTAGAAAAGCTAAGATGCGAGTCGAACAAGACTCCAAGATCCTTGAAGTTGTGTACTCTAGGTATAATGGATTGCCGAACATTGTAGTTATAGTAAAGAGGAGTATCACTTCTACTAAAAGAGAGAACAGCACATTTGTCGATGTTGAGCTTTATCTGATTGTGGGTACACCAATCGTCAGTAATGCACAGATTAGATTGATGATTTATACTGTCAAGTGAATTAATACAGCTGAAGATCTTTAGATCGTCGGCGTAAGCTAACACTCTGCAGTCAAGACATTCCAAGAGATCATTAACGTAAATATTAAACAAAAGGGGTCCTAAATGGGAACCCTGTGGGACTCCATAGGAGATATCGAAGAGCTTAGACGAATACTCATTATAATGCACATAAGCGGAACGATTCTGCAGATAAGAAAAAAGTAAATTGGTAATATTGGGAGCAAAGCGAAAAGATGTCAATTTAGAAATCAAAATGTCATGACTGATGGTATCGAAAGCTCTGCTGAAGTCCGTATATATGACGTCTACTTGCTGACGTTTATCAAGGAGTTCCCCGATGAATTGAGTAATCTCGACCAGGTTGGTAACAGTAGATCTGCCTGGAATAAATCCATGTTGCCTAATGATAAGAAGGGTTTAACACAGCTAAATAACTTGTCATAGAGGATCGGTTCAAATATTTTAGCAAAATTTGACAAGATACTAACAGGTCTGTAATTTTTGCCGTCAGAACGCTCCCTCTTCTTGAACACTGGTGTAATTCTGCCTATTTTCCAACCAGCCGGGAAAGTTGATCCTTGGACGCACAAATTAAAAATATCAGTCAGAGGCCCACCAAGTCCCTTTGCGCAATCTTTGATAAAAAAACCAGGCAATCCATCATGTCCACAAGTGATAGATGAACCAAGCTTCTTGATAGTTGCCAAAACCTCCTCAGTTGTAATGCGGCCAAAGTGTTGAGTATCCTGGTTAATCTCAACGTGCACAAAGTCGGCGCCAGAAGACCCCCCAGCGTGAGAACTGGAAAACAAGCCCGCAAAATTCTCTATCTTGGATGGCTCATCAACAAGTTGACCATTGAAAATTAAATAACCCGAAATCCTACTAATCCCTCGCTTAGAATTAACAAACCACCAGAATTTATTCGGATGTAGAGCAATGTCATTCTCCACGGTAAGCTGATATTGTGCATATGCTACCCTGACTTTTGCTTTAATGATAGCACGAAGTCGTGAAAATTCATTTCGATCAATTGTAGCTTTAGTGCGTTTCTATTTGCTGAAGTAATGCTCCTTTAAGCTGAGGAGCTTTTTGACGTCATTATTAAACCAGGGAGGATAGTGGCGAGGGCATTTTTTAAGGGGACTGTATGTTGAATAATTTCATAAAGTTTATCATAAAAAGCAATGAGAGCATCATTAGCATCAGTAAAGTCAGCTAGAAAGGACCAGTCAAGAGCAGTCATGGTAGTGTTGAGAGAGGGCATGTTAACCCTGCGGAAATCGTAACGCTGGTTATTATTAGATGGAAAGTTACAAGTAAACACGGCATTTGAAAAATCCATAGCTATAGTTAATGCTGGATGGCAATGATCTTCAAGGACTAATGGTACTAAATAACGGGACACAACAAGAGAGCAGTCGACATTGGAGAAAATTAAATCCAGAAGTCTTGAATTATTATTAGTAAAACTATTGTATTGTGTTAAATTAAGCGTAGATATAAAGCTAAGTAAGGCTATCGTTTTCTGGTCATTACTACAAGGAGAATTGAAATTAGGGCAGTTGTAACCTCCAAAGATTACAAGTTGTTTATCGAGCAGGTCCAGAACAAACATGTCAAAAAACAAATCATACATCTCGTTAGTTACATCAGGTGGGATATAAATGTTGATAAAGTAAATACATTTAGAATCAATTTTGAATCTGCACATAATGACGCCTATAAGTGAGAAAGCATTAAGTGTCTGAGGAGACTGACAATGGGAGACACCTAAGTAATTAGAAGTAGCAATCAAAGTCCTCCTCCCCTAGACCCACCGGTAATTTGAAAATCCCTATCCTTTCTGAAAACTGTCATAGAAGAATAAAAAATCTCTGAATCTGATATATCCGGTCTCAACCATGTTTCCGTAAGGAATAATGCGTCATAACAAAGGGTCGAGCTGTCTGCGTAAATGTCATCTAGTTTAGTACAGAGGCCGCGCACGTTTTGATAGCAGAAATTGAGCATAACCGGTGACCTGTCAGGCGAGATCAGTTTCCCGGACGAACTCCAGAAGAAACTATTGTAGGGACATCATTTATAAACTTTATACGAAGACCAACTTCACCACCGGAGACTCTAGCTTGTAGCTGCTGCCGAATTGACTTGAAGTAGGCAACCTGCTGAGGTGTTCTGTCCTTAATAATGAAAACGAACTTGAATTTATTATTATCTCGAAGCTTCCCCCTGCCCCGCAAAACATCGAGCACAATGGAGGTCCGAGGAAGTGTTACTGTCACTAGTGTTTTTTGCTGTGGCTTAGTGGGATCGTATTTGCCTAACCTGGTAGCTGTGTGAACAGTTACTGGAATCTGTAGATGATTAAATACTTCATGAACACTTTTCTAGTGTTCTGATGTTTCTCATCAGACGCAGCTTGATCTGCCCTTGAAGAATTATTCAGCTCAGGTAGGTTAAATAAAACTAGATTATTCTTCCTACTCTCGCGCTCCGCCACCACACAAATTATCTTCTCGGTGTCCATTTGATTATGCTAACAATCACACATAGGCTTGACATCAACCATAGAAAGCTTCTCCTTAAGCGTTCGAAAGTCATCCTGAAGAGCAAGGACCATTGCACTAAGCTCCTCCATCCTGCTCAACTGTGCCTCCAGGTCTGTGCATTGGGAACAGTAGAAAGATAGCTTACGATTCTTCGCCTTCATGTACTGAAGTTCCGTTCTAGATAAGCCGCTACATGTGTTATGCATGACATTATGACGAAGATCACACATAATAGAGCTCTCCGCACCAACCGAAGAATTACAAGAAAAGCAATTGGTAGCCATAATCAAAATGTTGAGGAGATGCACAAAATAAAGAATTAGGAAAAAACAGGGAAACAATACATTACAATATTACAATTACTATATTACCAATTCGAAATCGCACATCCCCAAATTAGACCACCAGTGTTAAAAAATCCAGCACCAACCTCTTACGTACATTCCTATGCTATTAAAAATATCCGGCAAAACGTTTTCTTAAGGCAGGTAATTCTATCAAGGATTAAGAGTAAAGCTTAAGAAACATTAAATTGCACCCACAGCATAGATACTTTTGACGCCATAATTAACTGCTTAACATTATACTTCTCTGATCAAAGAACAGAAGATTGTTTGGCAGCAGATTTAATGGGATCAAAGCCCGAACGTAATGAAACGCCATACAGTTTTGGTAATAGAAATTTAAAGTCGAGCGATATAGCAACACCACCCTTGAGGCATACATAAAAGGCTTAGTAAGTTAACCGGTAGGCTAGAAAATTAGACTAGGAAAACACATTACAACAAGTTATGAGTTATGCTATAGAGGCAGAAAACTTTCTCTACTCTTGCAATAAACCCTAAATGTTAGTAACCGCACAGTAAAACATCCATTTACAGAAAAAATATTTTATCAAAACTGGTAACAGTACAACAAAATTATATTAGGCCAAATCATTTCAATATATTTAGACAGTTACCAAACTATCCACAAAATTATATTCACACACTGAATTACATTTCCAGACCAGAGCTAAGTTTCATACTTAATAAATACCACCAAATAAATCGCCTTTATATAATAACTAGCAAAGACAACCCCAGACAGTAAAACATTCCACTTTTGAGTTCGCAAAATCACCCTGTCAGTTAGAACAAACCAGAAACCCAAAACTCATACAAGTGGACACCACACCCGCGTACAATCGCACCATGTATAGACAAACGTTTCCACAAAATTTCCGCTCCGAGGAATTTCACCAACAATATGACCCAGAACCTGATATGATCCAAGTCAAATTTTCATTCAACATTCTTATAAAACTGATTCTTGCGAGTATACTATGTCCCCCACCGACCTGTGTACAGGAGAAATCCCGCACAATTTCACATAGAATCGTTCAGAGAGTGAATCTAATTATTACACCTAGAATGACGAGGAAAAACTTCCAAACGGTAATCTCTCAGCTCCAACAATTGAAAGGATAAAGTTTAATCATAGCCACTCCGTTCATCCTCCATACATAAATATACCGGAAATTTACAGAAAATTCTTAATATATATCCGGGTATTATCTCGTCAATTTCCACATAAATTGCTTATTATCAATTCCCCGAGTTCATTAAATATCATTCATTTAGCGTTACAAAGATGCACAATACTACACACTACGTAATTGAAATACCTTGTTTAGCAAAATTTAACTCAGTTGGTCAAGTGCACCGTTTAAACATAGTAGATTTTTCCGATAAATTTGACGGCATTGTAGGTCTCAAATTATTTGAGCAATTAGAAGCCAATGTTAATATAAGGAATAAATTGCTAAGAACACCCTATGGTAATATATCAATGTATTACGAAAATCTGCGAACAACGTTGGGCCTACGGAAAAGGAAAATCGTAAACACCCCTGCACCAAGAAATTTGAATACTATCAGTATCAATCATCAAGACGATAATTGTTCAATAACACCGAATTACGATGATGATGAATCAGACAAAGTAAGAGATAGCTTAGAAGTGAGTGAATCAGCTGAAAATCAGATCACGCGAGGGAATTTGAACAATGCCAGTAGTTATTCAAATAATTCAAATGTAAATTCCGAACCGAACGTATCAATCCCTATCAGACAAGATTCCATAGACACTAAGAAAATGCAACATAACCTTAATGAAGGTAAAGTCATATATACAAAGGGTACTAGGAAAGTTTTGCAATACAGTTTTATTTAATTATAAGTAATTTTCTCTACACTCAATACACGTCTCGATCCTCCGAAACCAATCTCTAAACCAGTTCTGCCAAGTTTCACTAGGGAGTAAAGCACACTCGTTGTCCCAAGCTCGCAGAAGGTCCTCACCACTGGAAAACCGCCTCCCTTTTAGCTTCATTTTCACATGCGGGAACAGTGCAAAGTCGCAAGAAGCCAGATCTGGACTATAGGGAGGGTGGTCGAGAAGTTTCAATCCTGTCGTGATCAAATATTCGGTGCAGGCTTTGGCGCGGTCAGCTGGAGCATTATTGTGATGGAGGAACCAGGTGTACATTCTTGACTTTGGCCGCAAGTTCTTCATAGATCCAATGACTTTAGGCAGGCACTGTTCAATATACCACTTAGCTGTGATTGTCTTCTGTGTGTCCAAAATGACGTGTTTCACAATTCCACACGATTTCAAAAATACAGCTATCATTTTCTTCTTTACAGATCGGGATTTTCTGACAAGTACGGGTGTGTCCTCATCATCAAAGTTCCAAACTTTGTTTTGAGCTTTGGTCGGCGCATCGTAATAGTAGTAGTAGTCTCGTCACCTGTCACGATGTTGTTCACATACCGAGATTGACCCTTATTAAACTTTTTAGTATCTCCCAGCACCAAGTCACACGTCGTGTCATCTGCTCTTCAGTCAGTCAATGCGGCACACAGAGAGAACAAAGTTTCTTCATGTGCAAATGATCATGCAGAATCGAACGACTTGCGGGTACATTTAGGCCTCAAGTACCCTCTATCTGTTGGTAAGTCACTCGCCTGTCTTCACCAAGCATTTTCCTCACAGTAGAAACGTTTTCCTCCGTAACTGACGTTCGTGACCTGCCCGGCCTTTCAGCATCCTCCATAGTTAAATTTCCCTTTGGAATTCTCTATACCACCCGAATATTGCTGTAATATGTGGACAAACATCACCTAGTGCAAGAGTCATTTCTTCAAAGCACTTGTCTATGTTTAAACCACGCACAAAATTATAATGCAAAACTGCCCTTATCTCATTCCGTGGCCACAATGCCATCGCAAGCACTTTACACTCTCACTGCTAATGAATAACTGAGCCCATCGATATGGCGCGACGGCTTCTATGTACGTATGAATATGTCTCAACATGCAGCAACGAGCAGCTTCCTACGATTCATTGTTGCGTCATATTGCAAAACTTTCCTAGTACCCTTTGTATATGCAAATGCAATCAGGGTACTATTAAATCAGACTTTGTTCGGTTCGTTAAAGAATATATACCATTCGGAAGGTATTACATCTATTGTGATGAAATTTATAAAAAATTGTACAACATACGTCGAACATTTTAGGGACTTAGGCCCGAAGTTATTTAAATGTATGAAAAGAGTTAAAGTCATCAATGATAAATCTGAACGTCTAGAAATAATCAAAAATATCATAAAGGAAAAACTAACCATAGTAGCATGTCTAAAGCTACTTCCCATATACAGGAAAATTACATCTGGCCAAATCTAAAGAATGATGATACTAATTTTATTAAAAATTGTGAATTGTGTAACATCAGTAAGTACAATAGACAACAGTCACATCCAAAATTAAATCACCGAGAAATTAGACTCTCCCTTTGAAAGACTTTATATTGATTCACTTGTTATCGATTAACAGAGTTTCGTGGCCATAATCGATGCTATCACTAAATTCCCGCAAGCAATTCTAGTCGTTAGAAAAAACAATGTTGAGTATGCGACGCTCTAATCCAATTTTTCAGTCAATACGGTTTACCTTGTAATATCACTACCGATGGCGGTAGAGATTCGACAAGAGAATACTAAGAGGATTATTAAAAAATTATAACATAGGATATCATGTAACAACGGTGCAAAATCCGGCAAGTATGCGTGTGTTGAACGTCTACATTCCACATGAATTGAGCACGTAAGAATCCTTAAATTGCAATACCAGCAGGATTTAGTGTTACAACACATACGACTTGCTATAATGGCCTATAATATGATAATACAAAACACAGTACAAGCTGTACACCATACGAGCTACTATTTGGTCATTTGAACTTCAGGGACCCATTCGAACTATACATATGAGTATAACATGTTTTACGAGGATTATGACGAGAAACACAAAAAGAAGTTAAACAAACGGAGAAATTCAAGGAAATAAAGAAAAAGTAATAGACAAACGAAACGAAGGATTAAAAGAAAATTGTAGATTGGTCAACAAGTTTTCGCTAAAAGCTAATAAATCTTTCAGTCCAAATCAAAATCTATATACAAAGGGCCATTCGAAGTAACGAAGATTATTCCGGATAATACAGCATGCGTTAAAGATAAAACTGGTAAAGAGTTTAAATATCATACTCGTATACGAAAAGGAACTGATAAAGTACGGTCCATTCATTTGAATGCAAATAATAAATTTCCATTTGACTTACTCATCGAAAACATTTACCAGATCGAAAGTCGAATAATTATAATATAATAATTATACAGTGTCATCAAATGCAAGCAAAATGTATGTATGTATGTACTTCAAATTCCTATCATAAATACCCGTCCCTTCCACATATATATATATATATATATATATATATATATGTGTGTGTGTGTATGTATATATATGGCAAACAAACATTTCTCTATATCGACCAATATTAATATCACTGGTTTTTTTGATTATTAGAAAATTATATTTATTTTTCCAACACTGGACACATTCGACCTAAACGAAACTGATTGAAGGTTATATCACGTAATCCTCATATAGATGTCAAAGATTTAGACTATCTTGCTTAAATAATATAATAAAGTTAGTATTGTCTGGTATCGGGTGTATATATCTGACACAAGCAGAAGGAATCAATTGCCTTATGTTGTCCCATTCTAAAACATGCATTTATTTTATTCTGCTTGTCACATAAAACATCGTCGAAAATAATAGAGTTTTCTAAAGTTTTTTGAGGGTTTATGATATCGTTTGTAATAAATTACATCTTTAACATTATTAATTACCTTCTCTAGAAACTAATATTTCGGCTGATATGGCGATTTGGAGTATATATAGGTATTGTGAAATTTGAGACGATTTTCTTCAATAATTAAACTTATTCAAACATTGATTTTTCCTCTTATTCAAACATTGATTTTTCCTCAATGCAATGGTCCACATATATATCGAATCGCATTTGGTAATAACATACAGTATTTTCGAAATTAATTATTGTTAAGTATTTTATCAGCCAAGTTTTTTATTTGAAGTTCATCCTTCTGCTTAACAATACACATATTGTAAACCCACGGGTATAAAAGGTATTTATCAATAATATATTATTCCGTTATATGTTGCTATTCAAAGAAAGTGGTGGTGTGTTAAATGCTTTGATTAGCATTTTATCTATCGAGGTATTGGTAGCGAGTATACCAATACTTTGATCCTGACAAGAAGCTAGCAGATCATATAAGGAGTGGAGGTCGAAGTCCACTAGATGTGGCGTGTAAGGCATACTACATTACTTATTTGAAAAGTGTGGAAGCCAGGAAACAGCATAAAATCGTGTAAAGTCTAAGCGCGCTAAATTTGGTGAAAAGTAGCTGCATTATTAGCGTTAGGCGATATGAAAGTTAAACGAAAATTAGGTATGGGTTTAAATCTTAACAAGACAGTAAAGAGAGTATAACGAAGAACTACAAAAAAGATAACTGGATTATTATTCTAACAAAGATCGCTCTAAAAAAAATCTAAAAATCAGGATATTGTCGTAGGTGCTAAAATATTTCTTGATGCAAAAAGAATTGCTATAAGAAATCATAGGGCTAGAAAATATAAAAACACCTGGGGTTATACCTATTTCCAAATGTGATAGTTTCATATCCCTTATATCGTTATTTGCTTGTTTTCGGCACTAGGAGCGTTATCGGGAGGAATTGCATAGGTGACAAACAAGGCTAGAGTATCGAAAAAGGACTTGGAGGAGACACAGCGACACGTTTAGTTTTCTATTTGAAGGTATATAAACAAGCAAAAAACTACTGAAACAACTGTCACGAAAAGCTCTCACCAACATAGATATTTTAAAGTTTAGAGAACATCTATGCAATTTCACAGATGTCATTATGAGAAACAATTTACTTAAAAAAAACACATTACGACGAGTGTGCAGTCGTTAATCACTATTCTACATCAGATTCGAGAACCCATTGGGTCACGTATTTTAAAATAAGCAAAAAGTTGAATATTTCTATTTATTTGGAAATTTAATACCTCTTAGAGAACTAGTACAGTACTTTCAAAACTGTTAAATTATTTATAATCACACGAGATTTCGAAGACTATTGAAAAAAATTATTGACATTTATGTTTAAAATTCCTATGCAGTCATATGTCAAACCTGAAATGAAATCATTGCTATACCAAGCACATTTGCGTTAAAGAGTATGAAACATTTACTCTCTGCCGATTATTATCCACCTATTGAATTAGATGATCGAAACAATTTTGCATTGGGTCTCATTGGATGACACACTTACAATACACTTTCCAACATATATGAGGGGCGCAATAAATTTTACTGCCATGATCAAGTTATAGCTTTACCGACTCTTTCTTATGAATTGATTGTTAAGAGACCTGTCCACATAAACAATTAGCATCCAGGAAGAATGATAATAAAAATGAAATGCTGTCAATAAAACTAAATACTACGATGTGGGTTTAAGAGCTCTATTCCATAGATTTAAGACCTGATGGTAGTATGTTGGGATTTAGCAAAGATGCACTAGAAGTTCAGAAGGCACAGAATATGATCTCCCAGTACAGATAATAAAGATCATCACAATGAGTGTCGAGTGCAATATTGTGACATCTACACACTACGCCATACATTTTTCGCACGCATTGTTTAAATTCTCGCCATCAATGGAGCCTGGACATAGCGTCAGCATTGAGCATCATAATATTGTTTATTTCTCAATAAATACTAGACCGATTAACAAATTAACAATGTAACACTAACATTACTGGATCAAGGCAGCGAACCTGTAAATTTCAGAGGCGAACAAATCGTTGTACATCTCGATCTGAAGCGAATATAATGGTTTAAATTTTAATAGAAGATATAAAACACAAACACAACTATTGTCAAAAATCAGCCAGTTTACAGTGACTAGCGGATTAACACCTAGCAGCGGTCTTCCTTCAATCGTTGAGATTTATCATAGAGAAGAGAGATGGACAAGCTAGACATTTATGATGGCTTAAATTTTGACGAGATAATCACCAACTATGAATATCACGTATACTCTCCCCTGCAAATAATTTTAATTTAAACCTATTTATACCTATAAAAAATAGGATGTTTACATGATTCTTGGAAATACGAGGGAGCGTTTTTATATTCGCGGAATGGGGGACAAGGGGTGGAAATAAAAAAAAACCAAATTATTTTTCTTTTGCAATATATTCACCTGCAAGACGGATACATTTTTCACATCTTTCAATTAATTTATTTATACCCTCATAAAAAAATGATTTCTCTTTATCTGCAAAATACGCCGAAACTGCCTCCTTGACTTCATCATAGGCAGTAAATTTTTTACCCCGCAGCTCTTTTTTCATTTTCGGAAACAGGTAATAATCACTCGGGGCCAGGTCTGGCTGTAGGGTGGGTGATTCACAATTTCGAAGCCCACCTTATGCAGGGCAGCTAACGCAACGCGGCTCTTGTGGACGGGCGCGTTGTCGTGCAAAAGCAGAACACGTCAATTTTCCCCGTCTTTTCTCTTTAATGGCTTCTTTTAGTCGCTCTAATATTGAAGAGTAATATTCTCCGGTTATAGAAACACCTTTATCTTTATAATCAATCAACAATAGTCCTTCCGAGTCCCAAAATACCGTTGCCATGAGTTTCCCAGCTGATTGTGACATTTTAAATTTCTTGGGAGTTGCTGTGCCCTTTTTATGCCACTGCATGGAGTCTCGTTTGGACTCAGGTTCATAATGAATGCCAAGTTTCGTCTCCAGTAACAATTCCACTCAATACACCATCCTTGTCTTCATTACAGGGGTCCAAAAATGCACGCGAACACTCTACGCGCTGTTGTTTTGCGGCGGCGTGAGCATTCTCGGCACCCATCTTGTGCTGACCTTAGACATGCCGAGATGATCGTGTAGGATTTTAAAAATTGTTGTATCGGATACTCCAACCATTTCTGCGAGTTGTTTCTTCTTTAGTCGAGCATCTTCGAGTACAATTTGTTCAACTTTTTGGATAAGTGCTGGCGTGGTCACCTCAATGCTCCTGCCCGGCCTCGGGTCGTCTTCAAGGGATTCCCTTCCTTGTTTAAATAAACTATGCCACTTGTACACCATGGTTTTTCCTGGACAAGAGTCGCCGTAAACCAATGACATCTCATTCATTATGGTCACGACTGATTTTCCTTGCCTGGTAAGGAACTTTATAACGGCACGATATTCGATTTTTTCCATATTTCACTTTTCACTCCTGATTATGTTACTTGGTTGACGATAGCTCAAAGACTAACTGTCTAATAACAATGAAACTTCGTATTTATACTAATCATGAGTCGCTGCACAGGCCACGCCCCCAATGCGCCTACTCACCCCTCTACAACCCGCTCATTCCGCGAATATAAAAACGCTCCCTCGTAGTAGTATATACATCGAAAGTAAATTTAAGCTAGACACAGATGAACCGGTGACTGCAAACTTCCAAATACAGCATTTTCTTTCCTCTTTGATCCGATACTATACCAACTACATGAAATGGAAGTAGATCTTTGTATTAAACCAGGAATAATAAGTACAATTAAAGCATTTCTATCTCTGACTGATAATAAGAGTAAATCTTTACAAATGTTGGTACACGTACTCCTTTTGAAAAAGGAAAACAACTAACTTTATCGAATAATTAATTCAATCCAGTTCTACCATTAAAGCAACTCTTGGCAAAAAAATAACTTGGTATGCCGGAGGACTCTAACGGTGTTTTCGCAAACATCTCTCAAAAGCTCGTACTATTAAGAGGTCGAATAGATGATAATTGTTACAAGAATATGGAAGAGAATGGTACAGTGGTATTATATAATATTTTGCACTTGAATTAGTGAATCTACAAGTACTGTTATAATTTCTACTAATAATAATTTGATATATCTTAGCTTATTGTTATTGTTATTGTTATTGTCACAGTCATCGTATATTGTCATTGTCACTGTCATCGTCACCGTCATTGTCATTGCCATTGTCATTGTTGGCATCACTGTCGCTATCACTGCCATTAGCACTATGATTATCACTGTGATTGTCACTCACTGTCACTGTCACTGTTACTGTCGTTGTCACTGCCGTTGTCACTGTCACTGGCATTGTTACTGCCACAGTCATTGTCGCTGCCATTGTGACTGTCACAGTCACTGTCATTGTCACTGTCACAGTCGCCGTCACTGTGAGTGACGCTGTCATTGCAGCTGTCATTGTTGTAGCCACTGTGATTGTCACTGTTATTGTCACCGCTATTGTTGCCGTTATTATCATTGTCGTTGTCATCGTCATCGTCATCGTCATCGTCATCGTCATCGTCATCGTCATCGTCATCGTCATCGTCATCGTCATCGTCATCGTCATCGTCATCGTCATCGTCATCGTCATCGTCATCGTCATCGTCATCGTCATCGTCATCGTCATCGTCATCGTCATCGTCATCGTCATCGTCATCGTCATCGTCATCGTCATCGTCATCGTCATCGTCATCGTCATCGTCATCGTCATCGTCATCGTCATCGTCATCGTCATCGTCATCGTCATCGTCATCGTCATC
The DNA here is from genome assembly GCA_031893035.1 of Dermolepida albohirtum. Taxonomy (NCBI): domain Eukaryota; kingdom Metazoa; phylum Arthropoda; class Insecta; order Coleoptera; family Scarabaeidae; genus Dermolepida; species Dermolepida albohirtum. Next base: position 45,267 of record JAVIWB010004676.1, on the reverse strand, counting down.
GTCATCGTCATCGTCATCGTCATCGTCATCGTCATCGTCATCGTCATCGTCATCGTCATCGTCATCGTCATCGTCATCGTCATCGTCATCGTCATCGTCATCGTCATCGTCATCGTCATCGTCATCGTCATCGTCATCGTCATCGTCATCGTCATCGTCATCGTCATCGTCATCGTCATCGTCATCGTCATCGTCATCGTCATCGTCATCGTCATCGTCATCGTCATCGTCATCGTCATCGTCATCGTCATCGTCATCGTCATCGTCATCGTCATCGTCATCGTCATCGTCATCGTCATCGTCATCGTCATCGTCATCGTCATCGTCATCGTCATCGCCATCGCCATCGTCATCGTCATCGTCATCGTCATCGTCATCGTCATCGTCATCGTCATCGTCATCGTCATCGTCATCGTCATCGTCATCGTCATCGTCATCGTCATCGTCATCGTCATCGTCATCGTCATCGTCATCGTCATTGTTATTGTTATTATTATTGTTATTGTTATTGTCTTCTTCTTTTCCTCCTCCTCCTCGTCTTCCTATTTCTATCTTTAGTCTTAGCACCTTGCAAAGCTTTTCGTTAATACAAACTAGGTCCTTCTATGAACGAGAAATTACGAAGATCGTTGAGAAAAAACGCAAAGGGTTATCATAAAAGACAGGCAATATGTAATTAATAAAAGAATGCGTTATAATTTTTCCGGCAACCTAATAGAATTTTTCAATTTAATTCCAATTTTCTACAAATATATAATATTTTTTTAAATATCATTTTTCTGAAGAAGATAATAATAAATATTTCTCGAAAGATCTAATTTTAACAAGCTATAATTATATAATCATTATGTTGGCTATTTTGTACTGCATTTTTTTTCTTTTTCGTTAAATATTTACGCTAAATATCGTAACCTTAAACGCCAAATACAATGAGATATTTGGATATATAAATAAGGGCAAATTAAATTTTCGTACAATCAAATTAAAAGTTGAAATAGATATCATATAGTTTAAATATCTGTATGGATAAGGTTTACTAATAATTTTGTCTGAAGAAAGTTGCCGTAATCTAACAAACAACTGTCAATAAACTTGTTTTGTATGCAAGAGAAAATGTATTGGTACATAAAATATTTCGGCGTTACTATGTCATATCTACAGTAACATTGACACATCCTATGTTCTTGTGGCGTATGCAAAAATGAGAAAAGCTGAGAAACTGACACGTATCTACACGTGAAAATATTTTCCTTGTGGTACTACTGATATTACATTATAAATTCAAGAATTGACACGTGTCATATGAAATCTGTTTGTCACCGTGTTACATACATAAGCCATTAATGTTTCAAGATTAACATTCAGTGCAAGGTTCCATCAAAATACGGTGTATTTGGTGGTTCCCTTGGGTATGTCCGGATAATCTGTCGTTATGCGTCAGCTCCAATTCAACAAACTACACTCCCTTGCCTGGCCTTATTTCACAGATATCTTCTGTTGTTTCTTTATGTAACTTCTTAGTTCTCATCATTATAAATCTTGACAAAAACCTATTTTACGCAGCGATATAAAAATTAAAATTTTCGTAATTATTTTAAACTAATTGTATATATGTAAGTATAAATTACTTCATAAAAAAGATGATTATATTTTAAGTATCTTCATAGAAAATATTAAGTTGTTTTATTATTTATTTAGTCAGACGTCTTTATACCGTTAGGTGTCGGACTATTTATCATATTACATTCTTAGTCTTAGTTATTTCTAATTAAACTCTTTCAGACTTTCCTGTCTCTCACTGTTTTTTCTATTTCACTCCAGTTAATTCCTTTATATCTAGTTAACTATCTAACTTGTTCTTCCCATCGTCTTTGTGGTCTCCTTACCCTGTGTTTTCCAAAATGTTTTACTTTGTACGCTTCCCTGGCAATTCTGTATTCATCAAATCTATATATACATGTGCCCTAGCTCACTCATTTGTTTCCCTTCGATTTTCTTTAAATTAATATTATCTCTATTTCTTCCAGCACTGTTGAGTTCTGTATTCTATCTTTTCTGTTAATTCCTTTGATTTTCCTTCGAAACCTTATTTCCATTGCTTTAATCTTGCTAGCAGCTCTTTTCGCTATGATCTATAATTTACTTCGATTATAGTAAGGAAAACCAAAATCCACATATATAATACTTTTGTATATATGGACTTTGATATCTTTAGAAACTTCTCTTTTTCCAAAGAAGGTGCTTTTCAATACGTTATACAATCTTTTCACCCTTCCATTCTCTTCAATTCTCTCTGCTATTTCCTTGTCCATCTTTCTGTTGGACTCTATCAACGTTCCTAGATATACTTAACCTTTAACCTGTTCCAGTAATTAGTCGTCCACTTTTATTTTGTGTTCTTTTACTTCGTTTACCATTATCATTGTCTTATATTTACTTATATTAATTTCTAGGTTTTTAATTTTGGTTCGTTTTGATATTCATTTAGATTTCTTTGCAGATTTTCTTTCTAAATCTGCGATTATTATCATATCATCCGCAAATAGCATATCTAGTATTTGTATTGATTTCATCCTCCGGTATCCTATATGGATACTCGTACATTTTGCTTTGAAAAATTTTTTAAATCATCGTCTATTAAAATGGAGTACAATAGTTGAATAAGAACGCATCCTTCCTATCAAACCTGTTTTTGTGATAAATTCCGTTGATTCAATTTTGTGTGTTCTTACTTTGTTTATGTTATTCTTCTATAGTTAATGTATAATTTTAACCATGTCTTCGCCTATAATTCTCCTCCTTAAACTTCTCTAAATGTCATTTCTCATTATCTTATTGAAGGCCTTGCATAAGCCTACGAAGTGTATATACATTTCTCTTCCTTTGTTTAAAATTTTCTCTGCTGTTATCTCATTGCAAACATTAAATCTTGTATACCTCTATCTCTTTTGATCCCATGTTGTGTTTTATAATTTATCCTCTAGACTTTCTCTCAGTTTGTTTTCCGTTATTCTCGTGTTCTTCCGATACTCTGGATAGAGTAATTCTTCTGTAGTTGGAGCAATCTTTAGTATCTCCGTTTTTGTCTATTGGTAATATAGTGGCCCTATTATTTGATATTCCTTTTTCTTCAATAATATCGTTTAGAAGATTTTTAAATATTTTCCTTGTGATATCATCTATATATTTCATCATTTCTGACGTAATTTCGTCACTCCCTTGTGCTTTTAATAACTTCGGCCTATTGATCGCCATAGTTAGTTTTTCTTTTTGTACCGATTGTGTAATATTTCTTTTTATATACTTCTCCTGCATCCCTTTCTGTTGAGTATTGTCTCCATTAATCCATTACTTTTGTTACATTGGCTATGATGATGTCTTTTACATTTGATAGTCTTAGTATTTTTCTGTTTTTAACTGTCTTAACGTACTATAAAATAACTTATTTTCTTTAAAGTTGTCTTTCATTTTTGTTCCAAAGTGTTTCTGTGTTTCTTTTATTAGGTATTTAACCTCATTATTAGTCGTTTTATATTGGTTATAGTCATCTTCCTATTTTATCTTTAAGTATTTCATCTATCTTCCTTTCTTTTCTTTTGGATTTCTTTCTTCAATCCTATACTTTTCTACTTGTTTATGTTATTTGTTCTCGATTTTAACTTTTTCTGCTATTTTTGTCTTGTTTCCGATTGTTTTAGCATAAAGCTTTTGATCTTTTCCTTTATGATGTTTTTCTTTATGGCTTGTTTTGTTTCCTCTGCTGTTTTTTTGACTTCCATTCTGACCAGGAAGTGATCGCTTCTAATCTCCGCTTGTCTGATTACTTTTATATCCTTAATTTGTTTCCAACTCTCTTTATAGATTATAAAGTAGTCTAATATCGATTTTCTCTCCTGGACTGTACATCTTTGGTGAATTCGTGAATATCTTTATGTGTGAATTTTGGGTTTGCCAAAATTAAACAATTTGCTACGCATAGCTCTATTAATCTTGTTTCATTATTATATATTTTTGCTCACAATTTGTACCCATCTATCTTTCTAAACTTTAGTTATTGTTTCCTACCCTTCTGTTCGTATCTCAAATCACTACAATTTTTGCCGTTCCTCCATCCTTATAGTGCCCTGTTTTTCTCCACCTCTTTTATCTCTATTTCTACTTCCAAACTCTTTGTAAAGTTTTTCATTTCTATTTTCAAATCAAGTTCATCTTCCGATGTCATTTTCATTCCAGATATTACGATGTTTCACCATGTGTTTCTTCTTTCCAATGTATTCATTCTCATCTCCATTGATTTCATTTTTCTCTTAATTTTTTCATTTTTGTCTTTCAGTATTTCGTTTTCCCTTCCTAGGTTGTTTAGTTTTTCTTGATTTCGTTTAATCTCTTTTACATCTTTCATTAATTCTCTCAGCATGTCGACTAATGTGCCTTCTACATCTTTACGTTTTTATGGCGTTCTTATCACTTTTTACTCTTATTGAATATTTAACTACTTTTCCCCGTCCATTCCCCGCTTTTTTCTTGTGTTCTCTGACGCGTAACCATCGCTTTACATAGTTTTCTCTCCTTTCTACATGCGTTTTATTTTTTATAGTTCAAGCTGCTCAAAACAGTTTTCATCAGATGTGTAAAAATACGCGTCAAAACCCGCCGAGTGGTTAACCCGTCGGACATTGAGATTTAATCGTTGGTCTCCTTTCGCTCACACCTATCTGAGATTTGCCAGTCATTCGTTTATTTGCTCTCTAACTACTTACATTACCAATTTTCACTTCGTCACTTCGTTTATTTGATCACTCAAAATTCTCACTTCCGTCTATCCACGCCTGATTATTCAATAGCTGGTGTCCGCATAGTAGGAAACGCCCACTCAATGTCTCTTGAACTGTTTTATCGAACTTTAATTTTTCAGTCCAAAGGCTTTACATAATTTGAGAGTGCGTAATTTGAAGTCGTTTTAAGTAGGGCTACTGAAACAATATGTATGTAAGTCCTGCAAGTGGAATGACATGATTGTATTTCTTACTTTTAACCAACTGTCAAAGTATATTCTTCTTCTCTTAGATTTGACTATTGACTTTCTAGAAATTTATTAAAATTAATTAATTAAATAATAAACGGTTCCTGCTGGAATTTCTAAGAATCTAAAACAATCTTGGAACTACACTAGTTAGAGAAATACTAAATCCAGAATACTAAGATCCATCACTCTTGTTGGTGAAAAAAACTCTGTCTGAATATACTTCTGAAGAAACCCTACCGGTTATAAAACTTCTTACTAACTCCGATTATGATAGTATTCCTAATTTCTGCATGCGTGACTATAATACTATCTTATATAATTTTTTAAGCTTCACATTCAATTCGAGCATTTTCTTTTCTTGATATTCAAGAAAATCCTGTTTTGTAAGAGAGGGAATCATTCGGATACTCGAAACTGCAATCCAATAGGCATTCCTTCTGGTTAGGCAAAAGTATTCGAACATCTCTATTCTAAAATTCATAATTGCCTCAAACCTTTCATTTCACTTCACAAACGTTGTTTCATGGTTGATCGAGCGATTGTCGCTAACCTAACAAAAATAACACAATTTAATAGTGAAAATATGGACAGACGAGAACGAGTTGATGTCGTCTATATTGACTTCGCTAAACCTTTTGATATTATTTATCTTTTCTACATTTAGTTAAAATGTCTTCCTATACTACTTGGTATGCTATAACGAATTTAACGCCAATTCTTTTACAGTTTGTGTTCCTTGTGTTCCTAAGGATCCAACTTGGGCCTCATAATATTTGATATCTATATAAATAATCTTATCTCTGATACATTGTTGCGTTTTTGCGTACATTGATGATCTAAAAATATTCTCCAGTATAAAATATAAAAATAATATAAATATAAAATAACTCGAATATCATTAATGACTGCGGCAAATTATAAAAAATTATTTTAAGTATAAACAGGTGTACTATAGTTACTTATTCAAAGAGCAATAATCCAATCATTTGCAATTATATTGTTGGTTCAGTTAATGTTCCACGGCGATTCAAAATTGATGATCTAAGGTTGTAGTTTGATGCTAATTTACAATTTGGTAACAATGTAACTACTGTTTGTAATTCGACGCCACGTGCACTCAGTTTCGTTATTAGATCATACAGTAAAAGTTATTAATCTAATCACCCTTAAAATTTTAATATAACTTTTTCATGTGATTGGTTTTTGTATCTTTGCGAAGCCATCATCCAAACGGGAATTTAGGAATTTGCCATTTTATTCATTACTGATCATGCAATATTTAGAAAAAACATCAATAGCAACTAAAATTTTTGTTTGAAAAACAATTCAGTCTTTAACGAAATATTCTTTTAAGGACGTTGTGGCAATGATTGACAAAATTCGTCCTGTGCCTGAAATTCTGCCAAAGTAGAGAGATTTTCAATTCGTTTCTGTACTCTAATAATCTAATAATCGCATTTCCGCTTAAATAATCCACATGTCCCATTTTACATCATTCCTTTCTCTATTTCTCTTCTTCTCTACTTTTACTTTAGGGTTCTAAATTTATCCTATTTACCTACCACCTGTTGGTAATATAATAATTGTCGTACGGACGGAATTAATGTGGATGTAAGGATTCCATACCCATTTGACTAGGAAGATAGAGCTTGATCAGCACACTCAAGGGGTAGTAATTGGATCAAATTGATCGAAGTCAATGGAATACTTGCTACGTACTGGTTGCACAGTAGCAAATTGCTGCGGGTCGCGAACGACCGCTCGGGGGAGCTTAGGTTTTTCTGGGCAGCAACAGAATGATGCTAACTGTCACGGAGGTCGTGGCTTGCAAGCTCGGAATTAATATCTGTTTTATTAGTCTGAAGGTCGCCAAGCACAAAAAAAGGCAGGTGAAATTGATCGTTATGTTTCTCAAAGGCCGTAGCTCTATTAGCCTATAAGTTGCCTCAGAATCCCCACAATCTCGACTGATATGACATTAACTCAAATAAACATCCAGTATATTTAACAGTTCAACATTTATTAAAAAAAAAACTACTAACTAAAACTCCTGTTCAGCGGAGAAACACACAACAATATCTATGTAATAATGTAGGTATAAAAAGAATAACTTTCGTTAATAAAAGTAAGACAATAACCATTTTAACGCCCCCGATATATATATATATATATATATATATATATATATATATATAGAGAGAGAGAGAGAGAGAGAGAGAGAGAGTTTACTTCTGACAATTACTTTGATTGAATAGATTTACCCTTAAACAAATTGAAACAAACTAAAATATTGAGATGATATATCTCACATTCAACAATTACGGTAATTGACTAAATCCACACAAAATGGCGTAGCCACTTTCCAATTATATGTATATGCTCCCCGGTCGCATTGGGACAAAAGTGACAAAAAATACTTATCGCTTTCCCACGCCGTAGTATCAATTCCAGGTGGAAGAAGAAAAAACCTACTTCGGAGGCGGCTCGACGAAACTCCGTCGGAATCGAAACAATCTGTGGAATTATGCAGGGAGAAAACTAAGAAATGGTGGCTATTACGTCGTACCGTCAAGATCGCATAGCCCTAAAACAACAATCTCCAATAAGGGACTGTACGTATATTTTTACTTAATTGGCAGACACATACCTGTTAACGGGCTCTTAAGAAAATTCGCTAATTAGTCTCAGATGTTTTACTGATCAGAAATCGAAGCGAGTGGGTATCGAACGTCCGACCTCCTGCAGAGTTATCGTTCAAATGTCGTCGATATAGATCGTATCGTACCGGTCTAGGTACCAAGAAAGATGTAATGGGGTTGTTTTGCAGTCATATTATGCACATCTGCTTGTTACAAAAACTTAAAACGCATTAACAAATCCAAGGTCGACGTAAAACGCATGTAAGAATATTTTCTTTAAAACGATATTAAAATTTAAAATGAATATCCCGAATATATTTCCACATCACATTCATCGATGTCCATGGATGTCCCTTCTTTCAAAAACGGCAGGGTTTTATTTTAATAAATATACGATATACAGAAATATGTTCTAAGCGAAAAATAAACCGTAACATACTAAACGTGAGATAAAACGTTCGTACTACTATTTTATTTTAAATATTAATTTATTATGTTTATCAATTCCAAAGATTGTGGTTGAAGTTATATGCTATCGTTTCATTCAGTTTCGGGACCATTTAAGACCGTTCAGATCCGGTGTAGAGTTACCCGTATATAAGCCCAGCGAAATTTTAAATGCATCATCATTCCAATGATATTGAGAATTTTCAAAATCATCTTCGATCCGCGATGGCATACCGATTTCTTCTTTTCTTTTGCAAAACTAACTTTAATTATTCGTGTTAATTTCGTTCCTATGTTATCTCGTAATTGTTTGTACGATTATAGTCTCGATAGTGAACTTCTGTATATTCTAATATATCATGATATTTTGATAAGCCTATGAAACTCAATAGATTTAATTTCAAAACGAGTTATATAGACCTTTACTGTCTCTGTATTATCTATTTTCGATTATTACATCATCTACTTTACAACTAAATTTTATTTCCAAATTTTAATTTATTCATGTGTTCATATGTGACTCCATAAGTACTATCGTAAACACTGATCGTGTCTTTAAAGGAAACATCTACGAATGGGAGTAGGGGATCTTAATTTCTAGCCTCGTTTGACTAATAACAGACTGAGATGGTGATTCTCTTGTAGAGTGTTCGGGTCCATATGTGAATATATCTTTGATATCAAAAAAATCGGATTGTCTCCTTGTCTTTAATAATGTCTCCTCTATCATCGGTGATGTAGCCCTTTGTCCTTTTTTGAACGATTAAACAATAATGATTATATTAATCATCATTCTTGTTTAATGCAGTCGAATCAACAATTTTCTTTAGTGGTTCTGTAACGTGTTTGTAGGTTTTTTTTGTAGAAATTCATTTTGCTTTGAAAAACTGTCCAATACTAGAAGAAATTCATTCGAATAGAGATGTTTATTATTTTATGCATATTAGAAATTATTATTATTATGTTGTTCGCATGCATTTGAGTTTGAGTCGCACTTTATCGACAATAACATATGTGGTGTATCTATAAAATAAATAAAACAAAACAGCTACGACAGCAGACAACGCATTTACCTTCACCACTAACAATTTCATTCTGCATCATTCGAACGTCAACTATTCAATAAATATATATATACATATTGTTATATAATATATTGTTTGGATAAAGCTCTGACATTATATTCTCTAAAAGTTGATATATTGATTGATACAGAGATATCGAGTAAATATAAATATTTTTAAATCGAAGACCTTTTTTGTCAAATAACAGTGACAAAAAAGAGGACCACAAATAATGTAATGGACAGTATTAAGCAACGTCTTCTCTAGTGTTGACTTTTGCATCTACATTTATTATACACAGCTGGTCCTTCTGCCTTACGAAATACACAATTCAAAATTGAAGATATTGTTAAATACACAGCTATATAAATATAATCATTTCAATGTTAATGTTCAAAGAAGACAGAGGTGTGTCGATTCACTTGTCAATAAACTACCTGTTGAATTACATGTACTTGGTTATCGATACTGAGGTCCTGAAACAAATTTACGAAAGCGGTTACAAAAGAGATAATCTCAGAGGAAATCTTCTAGACGAAGCTTGTAAGACACACGACATCGCATACTCAAAATACTTACCCAACCGTCCCAAAGCTGATCGTGTGTTAGAAGAAACACGTATCACATCTAAGAAAGCTAGTGTGAAAGAAAAAACTGCATTGTCGTTGTTGAGTTTACTAATGCCATAAATGCCAAGCGGAAACTAGCTATGCGAATGAAGTATCACCATAGTGATCGTCGACAATGGAAACAACAAAGATGATTGAGCAAAGCAAGAACTGCATTTAAATGTTATAAAGGAGGTAATAAAAACCGGTACCAACCTCTCATTGAGAACCGCCAAAATTATAATTAAGAAAGCTGGCTGGGAAAGAGGATAACGATACCGGTAATTCCACAATCGAAAGCAGCTGAATTTTTACCACTTATATCTATATTCGCAGGTTCGAGTGTAGTTGGCGGCAAGTATCACGGTAAGTTAAGCCAAGGAAGAGTAGTAACAACTAGACGGAGCAAAAAGACATGACGGAGCTAAGTTATTCCTTTGGGAAACAAAAAAGATTCAGGTGTGTATTTAAAATCATATCGAAAAGGTTTTGGTTTGTATCTCAAATCGTATTCAAATAACTAACAGGACGACTGCTTGATAAAGCCCTTACAGACAGAGATATATTAAAATTTACAAGAAATATACCACATTTTCATGAAGGCTTTATGCGAGATCGCTTACCAAAAGTATCCCATCATGTTGAGTATACAGTCGTTAATTTAGATTCAGAAAAAAGTGACAGCACACATTGGGTAACGCATTTAAAAAAAAGGATGTTTAATAAAGTACTTAGACTCCGGAAATTTAAAACCACCTGTTAAATAAATAAGATATTTTAAACATAACCAAAGTGATGAAAACGTGAAAATCGTATAAAACTACGACAGCTATCAAAACTACAATATCAATTGCGGATACTTATGCTTACAGCTCTTAATGGAGAACGTTATATAGAAATGAGTAGTATGTAAATGAACATCAATATTGTCATACATACTTACATGAAAGGGAACGAGCCCAGGACTCTCAGCTAATTATTATCCACCAGTTGATTTAAATCTAGATTAGCAGTATACTCTCGGCTTAATAGCACTTTATACGTACAATCTTTTCCCAAATATTATGACGGGCAATAACAAACTTTATTATGATAAAGACATTAAAATTATCACATTTCCAGATGGGGCTTACGAAATAGCTGCCATCTGAAGGATTTTGTGAAGAATGCTAGGAATGACGGAATCTTTTCACTTAAACCCAACAACACTTTGAAATGTGTGATAAAGAGTAAATTTTACATAAATTTTGAATTGAAAGATTCTATAGATCGCACGCTAGGTTTCAGTTCTAAGATACTATCACTCAGTCAGCAGCATGTGTCAGATTTACCTGTACAGATTATAAAAGCCGTCATAATACAAATTGAGTGTAATATCACTACGCGTTTATAACATACCCTATATGAATTTGCTCCTCAAGTCGAACCCGGATTAAGTACAAACATAGAACAGCACGACGTCATTTACTTACTGGTCAATAAACGAAAGAGCATTGATAATATTATATTATTTTCATTGGGTCAAGACGGTTCTCCCGTAAATTTTCGGGATTCAGTTAAAACTCAAGATATTTTTTTAAGAAATGTGTTTGTCGTTTAATAATCAAAACTATAAAACACATATGTAGGTTTAATGAACGCACATTTATTCCGTCAAATGATAACCACAGAATAACAGCGTCAACATTGCTTTTCTAAACTCCATTGGATTGAAAGTCATCAAAAACAATGTTAAAGAAATTGGAAATAGTTCAGAGACTAAAATTTGATGGGGCCATCGTAAAAGAGCAATTCCATATTTACTATCCCAGAAAAGGGAATTTTAATTTGAGCGAAGTTCCCACACCTAGCTTTCTTCAACGATAATGAGCCTAGGATGTTAGAGATGGCGGACTGATGCTCATTCAAGTATACTCAACCCACCTCTTTAGTAAACAGATTTAACGCCTGTATCTCACTGAGATTCCTCTTAGATTTCGCGGAAGACTACAGCGCTTGATAATGAATGTTAACCAAGAATTATACCTTGTCTCAGAATAAAAAGGAGTAATTCAAATATTGTGCCAATATATATATATATATATATATATATATATATATATATATATATATATATATTTAAGAGATTTCATTGGTTCTTGAACAGGCAATATGGATAAGCGAATGCCAAATATCCGCCATTTTCCATAACCTGTAAATGTTTAATTACATTTTTGCATTGTTTTACTATATTTTTCTGTATTATTTAATAAAATCCGTACTTTTAAGTACAAAAATAAAATGAGTGATTACCAAGGTTCTAGCAAACAGTTAGTGTCACCACCCAGAAAGCGTGAACGACTGGGACACCTGACGCATGAAGGAAAACAAACAATTTTGAATATATATAAAATATTGACGCTGCAAACTCCATCAATGGGAAGGACAGCAATTATAAAGAACATCTCTGGAACGCTAAGTAAGTTATAGATATTACTTCTATAACAATATATTATAAGGAATGTATTGTAGTGCTGACCAAATTAACGGTATATCGAGTTATCCAAGAATAAACAGACAGGTGATGTCAGCTCTCCTAAAGAACGAGTAGGCAAGCATTTAAGGCTTCTAGAATTTGACGAATCTGTCAAAAGTACTGTACGGCAGATGGTGCATGGTTTCGTTTTTAAAAACGGACTTCTGACACTTAATAAAATATTGGGAGAAATAACTAGAGATGAGTCCATACCAAAAATGAGTCAAGCAACTCTATACAAATTCCTAAAACTCGTTAATTTCAAGTAAGTGTTAACGAAAAATTTTTCATGTTATAACATATTCATATTTAATTTATATTTCAGGGATGTAAAACGTAACGAGAAGAATGTGCTAATAGAAAAGGATTAAGTTATCAGGTGGAGAAGAAAATATCTGACAACAATAAGACATTACAGAGATGAAGGTCGCCCAATATTTACCTAGACGAAACTTGGTTAAATAAAGGACACGCATAGGAAAATTTGGATTGATGCAAGTATAGTAAGTGCACGATATACTTTCGTTGAAGGATTATCCACTGGAATAAAAAGCCCTAGTGGTAAAGATCGGCGATTAATAATACTCTACATAGGATCTGAATTCGGATTTGTGGAGGATGGACTGCGTTTTGAAGGTAGAAGAACAGGCGATTACCATGATGAAATGAATGGTAGTATTTTTAAGGAATGGTTTGAACAAGTATTGTTTAGGTTGCCAGATAATACTGTTATCATAATGGACAATGCATATCATTCACGCAGAGTGGAAAGTCTTCAAACTTCTTCATGGAGGGAAGTTGCAGTCCAAGACTGGTTACGTTCCAAAAATATTGAGTATAGTGCAGAAATGTTACGTGCTGATTTATTGTATTTAGTATGTCTTCATAAGGAACAATATAATGTATATGTAGCTGATCAAATGGCAGCTGCTGCAAATGAAACTATATTGAGGTTATCGCCATATCATTGTGAACTCAATCCAATTGAAATAATTTGGGCACAAATAAAAAGTGAAGTTGCCCCAAAAAATACTATATTCAAAATGTTACATGTACGAGAACTTTTTATGGAAGCATTTACAAATATTGCAGTGGCAGAATTATGTCAACCATATGATTGAAGTAGAAAAAAGAATGTGGAACTTAGATGGGTTAATGGATGATATTGTGGAACCATTTATTATTTGTGTTGGAACCAGTGACAGTAAAAGTGATTTATTGTTAAGCACAAGTGAATCCGATTAGTTGTACTACTAGTGTCTCTATATTTATAATCTTTGTTGTATTTTTGATGGAGTTTCATAATAAATTTTAACAGTAATTTACATTTTATCTTGAATTTCAAAAATAAATTTGATATGAATATCAATAATTTATGACTTAAAATATATATATTACTTTTCGATTGAAAAGAAAATTTCATGAAATATATGTTTTAATAATATTTAATAATAATTTTGGATAGGTTGTACAAATTAGTCCAACAAGTATCGTTCGTACAATCATACTTCCACTAAAATGAATTTTTTTTCATTTATTTTTATATAATAAAGAAAACTATTAATATTGTTGACAAACTAGTACATTCACAACTGTTTATGTTTCATTTTTATGATAAGTTACATTTTTAAGCTACGTGTTCCGCGTTTTAGCGGGATATTTGAATCACTCCTTATTCTGAGATAAGGTATAAAATTAATATGCAGTAAAACAGATGGAAATTGTTATCAGAACACTATGAAAGATGGCACAAAGGAAGCGAACATTAAAATTGAAAAGATAAAATACCCCTGCAAATGATAAGACTCATTTGAAACAGTTCCAAGCGCTTCCAGAAAACAAATCGATTTCATACTATTCAGAAAATGGTAATTATACAATCCCCCTTCTCTACGTACCACAAAAAACGACATATGACCCGTTCAAACCAGTACGAGTTTGGGGAAACCACTGTATGTTATTACCGGGTTTCAATACAAGAATAGAAATAACTACCTAGAGGATTCTTATGACTTTGATCATTTCACAATTACCATTATAAAACTGTTTTAATATTTTTTTATTTTACACCTCCATGGATTTAGACAAAGATCAAAAACGTTCCACGGAGCGTATTACATTTATTCAAACTTCCGGCCTAGCTATTACGTTAAAACCAACTCTTTTAGACAATAAACTTCATGACTGTGCACTCTATCTTATCGATTGCTCTAAGCAGAGTCAGTCATTAATTTCTGCTAGTGTTGACATTAAATTATAAATAGAATGTGAGGAAGCACTTAATGAAAATATTATAGTATAGTGCCTCATTTTGCATAACATCGTCGCACACCAACCTCTTAGCGGAACAGTGAAGAAAATAATTTAATCATGAAGTGCAAAAGTTGTTAGTAGTGATGCAACATCAGTGGATGAATGGTGCGATGGACAAGATCGACTACATATTTCATCATAGATCGTGTCAAGTTTGAAAGACGAATCTCCACAACAAAAGAAATTTTAGCTCCAATTTCGAATTCGATACACCAAACTTTACACCGACGGAAATGAGCATTATGAATTACAATGTATGAATAGTATACTGCCTATTTAAACCATCAATATCGTTTCATTTATTGTCTGCGTCGATGCAGCGGGAAACATGTTAGTTAGAAGAAAATCATCTAAACATTGCATGTTCTGAAGGCTACGTCAATTTAGAAAATATTAATAAAATACTATGTCAAATTTGTACAGCATATGATTCCATTTAAATTAAAAGACATCAGAAGTATCTATATTTAGGAAATAAAAGAATCATATGTGAGAAAAATTAATAAATTTAGAAGGCAATAGATACACCAAATTTAATAAAAACAAATAATTCATGTTTATATCATAATTTTATAACCAAAAATAAATCGTGTATTTGTACGGACAATAACATAAAAATAAGTGATAATTTTTTGTATAATTCATAGATAATAAATTTTTTGTGTTATAATCTGTTTCATTTGATATTTAAAATAGTTCTCTTACCGGTAAGATATCATTTGAGTGTTTTCTGCTATCGCATAAGGCTGTACATGTATACTTATATACCAAATATGTATTTGTTTTATTTATATTTTGTTATACAATACATATTGTATTGTCATTCAATGCTAATGACTATCCGAATCATTATGAATATATAAATTTGACCGAAGAATCGATCATAAGTCTAGAAGATGCTATAACAAAATTTCGAGAATTCTATAATGTACCAGATGACAGAATTTTAAACAATAAAACTTTAGAAATCTAGGAATGTATGCAGGTATTTCAGATAATTCTCATGAATTTTAAGCTTATTCAGAAAAATTGAGAAAAAGTAAATTATTATAGTGCTTTGCTTTAGGAAATAAATTAACCATAAATATTACTAACAAAGTATTAGAGATGTGGCAAAATTATACGAATTTGATTTCTCTAAGAAATACTGATATTTTAATTTCATTTCCATGTTCATAAACATAATCAGAGATGAATGAAATAATAATGTATATGCTGTTTTGATGGACGAAATGGGATGTTGGCACATTCTTATCCGCCAAATAAAAATATTGCATCGAAATTCATTTAGATTGAAAATTAGTAATGTGATATCGACGAGTTTATTTATGAGTTTATTACATGAGTCGGTCATACTTTAGGATTAAAACATAGTTCTGATCCTACTTCTGTTATGTATGAATACTAGACGGGATTGTTGCATTTAGAGCAAAGAGTACAGTAATAGTTTAATTTTTTATTATCTTCATCAAAACTAACTGACCAAACTTGACATGTACAAGATTCGTGTTCTTAAAGTTGTTCTAAAATTAATGGTTTCAGAGGCACATTTTTTGATTTAACAAAAGTCTCAAATTATATCGCTTGATCTAAAAGCTGCGATACGAACCATTTTGCAGGATTAATTCTTAGATAGATTTTAAAATGATTTAAAATTGTATCTATCGAAGATACAGTTGGATAAGATACACTATACGGTTTAATTTTCTGTGTTAAAACGGAAGACGGGATGGTCAAAGAGGAACCAGGACGGATAGGGGCAAACGGGTCGATGATCGAGGAAATTGCTGTCGGACGCGGATGGAGATATGGACTAATTACGACTGAATGCGGATTTGATTTCGTAGAATATTCAATGAGAGGGACGGAGATGAAGATATGAGTTTTAATAACAGGATGTGGCCTTGCGCATGTGGTGTTTTGGATGTGTCAGAGAGAGAGAGAAAAGATGGAGGAAAGTGCTTATTGTTACCTACTCAGATTTACCATTTTCATTTATTTATAACTTCCTTTTGAATTTATTGTGGCATTCCACGCCATTGGCTTCCGAAATTTTTCAAAAATACTTCGTACGTAAGTTAGAGTAGAGTTGTTACTTTTAATATACTTATTTACTTCTAGGGCTGAAACTAGCCAGTATAACTGGGAGAATTAGAAGAGGGGGCGTTCTATTAGATAGATCTTAGAGACGGTTCAATAGGATTAAATGCCCTATAAGTTATTTCTATACTGAAACACGTAGATGCTAAATACGTGTCACTGGAACATTTCAGGTAACCAAAAAGCCACAACTGCAGTAATGAATAAGAGAAAAGAAGAAAAATCATTTGTTAGGATAACAATTTATCGAATTATTAGGACTACTAAGAGTAATAACTAAAATATCAATATCAACGACTTGAATTTAACTATATGCTAAGATATGTCAAATGAGACAAAATTAGTTGCTTAATTAAAACAAAGAACAGTATAATTTCAATAAGTACAAGAACAAAAAAAATCAATATGCAGTGAATATATTAAGATAACATATTTTACATGCATGCCACTGAATACGTACTCAGTTCGCAACAGGTTCTTTTGCATGGTTATTATAAAATATTTTCCAAAATGTCCAGACAAATTATGTACAATAAAGTAATTATATTATATATATATTAAGGAGTCAATAGAAGAAAAAATAAATAAAATGCTAGAGGGTTTGTAAATTGGGAAATTGAGAAAACTAGGTAGTTACTATTACTTTAATTTTAATGTATCTTAATATGCTTTAACAACTTATACATATGACTCTTTGCACTACTAAATTGGTACTTTCTCGTTGAAATTAAACTAGTCCAAAGTATAATTAAGTTTTGCGTATGATAACAAAAGAACCATGATTATCATGTTTCTTATTATTCTTAATTATTTGTAAGTGTTTATTTATTTCTAATATAAATTTAAATCATATTCAAATTTCTTATCTAATCTTATCTAATGATTATTCCAATTTTACACTTTATATTTATTGCTTTTACAAATTTCTAATATGACATTTTAGTTGTCAAAATATTTACATTTTGATTGAATTTTTGCTTTTTAAAATGTGAATTTTCAATATTTATATGTTAATTTCTTAAACATATTCTTATACATATTTGAAGCCTTTATAATTTATTGTTTATACAAAACTTATCAATAAACCTTTCTGCACGCCTATAAGTTTCTTTTACTTATCTGTCAAGTTTTATAACTTGGACTCCGTAGTCATTACATCATATTTTTCGTTTTTAAATTCTTTCTTGAGAACCTCTACTATATTATATCTTACTTTTCCAGGCCACAATATTTATGAATACATGCATTCCAATTGGATTAGATATTATCATACATATGAAAAAGGAATTGATCTTTAAAATAGTATTATATATTAATTGAGATATATCGTGATCTAAATCAAATTATTGTTAGTATATTTTGATCGAAGTATAATTCTAATGAATATGTTAGTTTTATTTTATCTGAACTTAAATGGTATACTCTTATTTATCATACAAACTTTCACAAAAATAAAGTCTTATCAATCCACATTACAAAGCTTAAGCTAATTATAATGTTGTTATTAAATTCTTTTCTCTTTTATCATATATATACGAGGGTGATCTGAAAAGTTTCCGACCTCAAGGTGAAGATGGCAGCACTCATCAATAAAAGTTAAAGAATATAGTTGTGTATCTACTCACCAAAGTTTCAACTATTTTTGATGCGCAGTTGTTATTTGACAGTCGTTTGAGTGAGTCGATGTGGGTGTCGAGTATCGAGCTATCACTAAATATTTCTTTTTGAAAGGCAATACGCTTACGCAAATCAAAGATGAGTTGGACTCTGTGTACGGGGACTTTACACTCATTTACCACAGTGAAATTTTGAGCAACTGAATTTAAACGCGGTCGTAAGAGTTTGGGAGACGACCAACATTCGGGACGTCCAAAAACTGCAACTAATGACGATAACATCGTTAAAGTTCAACAATTGATGCTAGACGATCGTCGAATTAAAATGAGAGAAATAGCAATGGGTATGTTCAAAAAACGTGTTCACATGTTAAATCAAGATGTAGGCATGAGAAAGCTGTCCGCGCGTTGGGTGCCGCATTTGTTAACGTTAGACAAAAAACGTATTCGAATGAACATTTTCAACGCTCTATTGGGATAGTCATGGAATTATTATTAACCAATTATCTTCAAAAAGGAAAAACTATTACAGGAGCATACTACGCATCATTACTTGACAACCTGAAGGGAGCAATTGTGGAAAAACGGCCACATTTGCAAAAAAAGAAAATCTTGTTTCACCAAGACAACGCACCGTCTCTTCTTCTCACGAATTACAGTTTGGACTGCTTGACCATCCGCCTTACTCACCAGATCTAGCCCTAAGCGGCTTTTTATTCCCTCATCTAAAAATTGCACTCGGAGGACAGAGATTTTCGTCAAATTAGGAGACGATCACTTTCGTGCACAACTATTTTGCAGAGAAAAACGCCGAGTACAATTTGGACGAGTTAAACAGTTTACTGGGAGAAATGTGTAGAGTTACAAGGAAACTATGTAGAAAAATAAATATAAATTTTAAGGAAAAATTTCTTGTAACTTTGTTAGGTCGGAAACTTTTCAGACCACCCTCATATATATATATATATATATAACAAGAGAAAAGAATTAAATAACATTTTAGTTAGCTTAAGTTTTGTATTACGGATTGATAAGAATTGATTTTCGTAAAAGTTTAAATTAGAAATAAGCGTATACCATATATACATTAAATTTATATAAAATGAAATATTAATATGTACTTTATTTAATTTTATTATTAAAACATTATTTAACTTATTGGTGTGCATTGAGTTGTAGTGTACAAAATTAAATGTATTAGTGGGATTCTTTTAGGTACAAGATTACTTCGCGAAATCTGCTAGAGACAATTTGTCTCGATGGTTAACAGAATTAAATCCAATCGTTACATTGAACACCAGTGACAGCTATTAAATTGGCAATTTTACTGGGATTCATTAAATACGGCAATTGTATAGGACGCTAAATATCTATAAGCTAATGTGAATTAGTGTATATGTGTATACATAAATTTGTATTTACACGTACATTTCGTTATAACCTTTCTCGTCGATGTATTTAATTGACAAGTGCAAGGGAAAGTGCTCAGTAAAAATCTATATAGGTTACTTTTAATTTTTTCCCTTCTGTATTATCATTCGAAAAATATCTAGCACTCTTCTTTTATATCTATTAATAAATTTAAGATAATTAATTTGAATTTATTAACTTTATGATTATTAAATATAAAGAAATTGTTCGGAATTAGAATTGTTGGGAAGAAGTAATAATTTATGGGAACCAAATCCAGCGAATATATAGTTTGCGAAGATACTTGGACATCGTGAAGTTTCCCAACAATAATCTGAGACCTGTGTACATGCGCGTTATTGTGATGAAGTAGTTTCTTTGTGGTGAAATGTGGACGCATGAATTTCTTCAATTTGGAATAGATCGGCTTTATTACAGATAGATAATGGGCATTACAGCACCACACCCCCAGAATCCCAGAAAATGTACTTTTTCTGCACATGAAACCGTTTTCGCTTTCTTTGATGCACATTCCTATCTTTCCACCCATCGTTTGGACTGTTACTTTGTCTCTGGTATGTAACTGTGAACCTACATATGTATGTTTCATTTATGGCTACAAAATGTCGAAGAAACTCATCGGAAACGTTTTTAAATAAGTATAAATACACTTATTAAGTATTTATTCGAACATCTTATATACATATAAATACATATATCGGGATTGAAACAAAGTACTTTATAACAGCTCGAATTTCGATTATATTCACTTTTCGCGAAATGTCATTTTAAATATTTATTTTATTCAATTATCACAAACAAGCAATGTATATATATATATATATATATATATACTATAAGAATTTTCTAGCTTCTCTGGAGATTAGGACGACTACGATATTCTCAAAACAATTTGTATCTTAATATTTATATATATATATATATATATATATATATATATATATATATATATATATATACATAAATATTAAGGCACTAAATAAAAATCAATAACGAATGTTATATATCTATCTATATATATAGTTATATAACATTCATCGAAATAAAATTGAGTAAGCCCAATATTGGACTGTGCCAAATATTTGTGATAAAAGAGTGAACGTGTTTTTGTGTATACCTATATTATAAAATATAAACTTTTATGAAAAGAGTGAGATGGTTTGCTAATAGCTATATTTAAAAGAATAGGATCAGCTATAGTTAACGTTTAAAGTGTTAGTAATTTTTAATTAAACTTCTATAAAATTAACGTGCTAAAATTTAGCTACTAATTGTTTTATAAAGTGTAATGTTATTAATTAATTATTTAAGCCTTAATAACTTAAAATAATACTTTATTCATATGTAGAGATATTTATATTTTTAAAGTGATTAATATCTTATTTATTTACTTTATTCTTTCTCTGGGGTTGATTCGTACTCAGTTATATCTTTCGACTATTATATTTAATAAACTCATTTTATATTGATTCTCAAATAAATTTTATATATACTCATGTCTATAATAATTTTCTATATAAACTTAATTAAACAACATTAAACTCAAAATAATAATGTTAATCATGACTTTCTGTTAAATTCTTATTAAAAATATTAAATACTCAAATCGATTTGACCTAACCCTTTTTAACTTTGGTCAGCATAATTTTAATTTTTTATATTAATTAATGTTTTTCGATACATTTTTTCCCGCTTATATTTAAATACATAAAT
Source organism: Dermolepida albohirtum (assembly GCA_031893035.1). NCBI lineage: Eukaryota > Metazoa > Arthropoda > Insecta > Coleoptera > Scarabaeidae > Dermolepida > Dermolepida albohirtum. Next base: position 23,795 of record JAVIWB010004676.1, on the reverse strand, counting down.
CCATTCTTCTGTTACTTCCTCTTCTCCTTTTCAATAGTTGTCAGTTTCAGCCAATACAAATTTCTTTTGCAAATTGCACATGCGTATCGCCATCTAATATTCGCCATTCATTATGTTTCTTATTGTTTGTACTTGCACATATAAGTAATTTTAATTTATAAGTTTTTCACTTTTACTAACGTTAATATCACTTATTTATCACTATTGTTGTCTTATAATAATTAATATTGTTCTTATTATCGCGTTCATAAAAGTTGTATCTATATTTTTATCACTGTTAATTTTTAACATATGTCATTTGTTTTCTTTTTAGCTAATTAGCACTTATTCGCTAGGCAACTAAGTACCTCGGAATCCCTAATTTTTAAATGCCAGTCCCATTTATATGTTATACTTTTGAATGATCTAATAAGAACTTAGTATTAAAACAAAAGAGATATTATTATTGCTTTGAATAATTAGTTTTTGGATTGTATTCATATTTTAATTCGTTATTACTGTTACATATATAAAATACATAAAATCTCAATTAATTATCCTTCGAAATGCAGACATCAGCATAACTTTACTTTCCTTATAAATTTAATTTTTGATATAAAATTCATTATAATATCTCTTTAAAATATTTACATTTGCACATGCCTCTATATCTCTCTCTTTGTGTAAAATGTTACGTCTTACTTTCTTGTCTTTTTAATTATTTAAAATCAACTGTATATTTTATACATAAATGGTAAACACATTATAAATTTCTATATTTTACTATTCTCTTGTAAATAAATTCATATCAAACACTAAATCTTTTCTAATACAAGAAATAGTTTTCGTTATTTTTATTGTGATAGTTTTGAAATATGTATTTAGTATCAAAAATTTTTGACATTTTCCCGACCAATTTCTACCTCTAACCATTATTAATTTGCCTCGTATTAATTGAAACTTATTCTCTTTCAAGCTTATTGTCTACTATAGATGATTTACAAGAACTACCATCTACTTGAAATTTACAACAGTTATCATTTCTTTAAAACAATATAAGGTTTTATATTGTTGCCATGAAATATTTTCTATTAACATTTATAAAGAAATCTATATAATTTTTGTTATACTTTAAGTGTTTAGAATTTAAATAGAATAATGCTACACATATTTATTCGTAAGTATATATAAAATTTCGATTTGTTTAAAATTCAATCGATATACAGGCTATTCCCAAATTCAATGAGTAATAATTTTGTATTCTTATATTGCACGCTATAGAATTATTTTTCCTTATAAAAGCCTTGTTATTCTTACAATAACATAGTAATATATATATAGACACCAAAACGAACGAGAATGCATGATTTTTAACTAGAAAGTATACTTAACCACTTTAAATTTTTATCGCCGGTGTTACAAACATAAAACCACATAAAAATTTTAAAGGAAATTGCAGATTAAAGTACAATCAAAAACAGAAAAAATATGTAACAAAATCACAAAGATTCCGAAAAATACAGTTTCGCACATACCAACTAGATTAACAAAATAATTTTGCAGCTACATTAAAAAAATCTACATCATTCCACAGACAACGAAAAACCAAGCAATACTTGGAGCTTCTGGGGCAAAATAGTATGGAATGTCAAACAATATCCAAGAAAAAGAAGCAAAAAAGCTATCCTCTATACAATTAAAAAAAAAAGAATATAATAAAGACCTATGTATATAATGCGAAACCATTCATAAGTATCAGTATTATATTCGATACCCCTCTTGCAAGAAAATAATACTCCAATGTACCCGATGTCTAAGATTTATCCGAACAAGAAGTTTTCGTCGACAAAACCAAAGTGTCTTACAAGCTCTAATGTCAATATGTCTACAAAAATAATCAAGGACTCTGCAGAAAACTCTGTAAACTGCTCGAGCAATCATCTCGCTAATGACAGGGATTATTCGAAAACAATTACAACAAAAATTCTATCAAAAATTACGAGAAAATGATTTCAATTAATGAGGATGAAGAATCAAAAGAACTACCAGCAACCAAGCAATACATAAGAGAAAAACTATAATGAGAAAACGTATAACCTAGCAAGGAATTATAATTAATTTGATCGCAACTCTTGTCAGTAAAATATCGCAATAACTGATACATTAAAAATCGCAAAATGGAACACCAATGGTTTGGGTCAACATACTTGAGAAATTGAACATTTCATAACTAATCCAAAGGTAGTATCATATTAGCAGCAGAAACTGATTTCATCACTAAAAATTGCCTACAAGTTTCCAAATGTACTACGTGTGGAGACAGAAGTAACTGTGAGAAGAAATTTAAAACATCCACTAGAAGCACATAAAAATATATACAAAGGATAACTATTGCAAGAGACACAAACAATGAAATCCTAAATATATCCAGAGTCTACTACTTTTTAAAATATAATAAGAAATATTATTATGAATACTTCTTGAAGACATTTGTAACCAATTACATAGTCCATCTATAATTCGAAACATCATCAATAGAAATGAGAAAAAATAATAACTAAAAAGCGAAACTTTAAAGCTACTTAGTAATGGAAGACTGATACATTGACCTAGCCATTCAAGTACCCTGATGACATTGTTTCTTTGTAACAAAAAGTTTTAACATCAGTCATTTCCAAATTAAGTAGTACACAAATTTATCGTCAGACCACTCACCTGACAATGTTTACATATTAAAACATTTTAAACATATTAAAGAAACCAAAACCAAAAAAATTGGAACTTTTTCGAAGAAAAGCAGGCTGAATTAACAGTAAATGACAAAAGAAAAGAAAAACGAAATAAATGCTCTATAGCGAAACACTAAAATCTTAAAAGACCATGACAACCAATTCCATCGGTAAAGAATTCGCTGTACAAATCGACTAGAAATTACAAAAAAATCTAGCTTCTGAAGAGCACATATACGATTTCAAACTCTATGACATAGTCACAAGAAGAAACAAATAGTAATTTACACGAAACTAATCCCAAGAAAACACCCGGATTTGATCATATTACGTAACAAATACTGTCGAACCAAACAGATAAATTCGTTAAAGTAATAATATAAATATTATAGCACTTGTTATATCTCCCCAACAGTTGTCCCGAGAAAATTGAAAATAGTTTGAAATTATGATATCACCAAAATCGAGTAAGAATTCTCTTATTGTCTATATTACTATCATATTCTCTATACAAAATTGTCTTAAAAGGCGCCGAGGTATTGAATTTCCTTGAAGTTGAGAAGCGAAGGATAAAAAAAATTCATTCAGGTGATATAACTACCAACCAATGTTTGAAACCAGTGTTTGAGAAAGGGAAAAAAATGAGGGAACGAATACAATATTCAAAATACCAAAGTGAAAGATAAACCACTGATTTATTAATTGGGAAAAACATTACATTACATTACTTTTCTTGTTTGTGTAATTATATGTAAGTTTGGTGGAAAAAAGCAGTGAGACAATCACTAATTAAATGTTAAACATAAACCATTTGGATACTCTGAATACGTATTCAGGGCTAACATTAGTATTATATTCATTATAATATAAAATATAAAAAAACATATCTTCAGCTGCAGTATCGTTATTTTTTTAACAATCTAAACCAAAAGTATTCAATTAATACAAAAAAATATATGACAAAATGATTTACAGAATTAAGCTAGATCGAACATTAATTTAACCGGACTGACTACATAATACCCCTAACTACTTACATATATATATATATATATATATATATATATTCCCTATATATATAATATATAGGGAAAAAAGGAAATTGAACTTAACTATCTATAATTTCTCTAAATTACAATGTTCTCTGGTTTTCTTATGCTAAAAATTTTTTCAAGTTTCAACTAATTCACTGAGTAATAAGAGTAGATACTACTTTTGTATAAACAGGGTTCGTTTATCTACTACGTTCAACGCATGTCAATTGACGTAGTATAAGAAAAATTAAAAACTTTAATTGATCTGTGTAACGACTTCAGGAAAGAAATATTTGATTTACATATTCATTTATATGGCTAAAAGAAAGACTAAAAAAACAAAGCGAAAAATACAAAAATATTACAACTGTATATTAATATTTTTAAGATCATACCTCTGTAATGTAGAGAATCAAACAAAATCTCAACAATTTGCCAAAATGGTGATTTAATGGTTAAGCCGATGGTGATATAAAAAAAACCATGTCGATTTGGTTTTCTATATGCTCTTAGCACAAGAAATAATTTTGGGAATTAGCACCTATTTAATACAACCAAAGTTGAAGGAAAATTATTTTCACATCTACGAAAATGTTTTAATTAGCACACGATGTTATCTTTGTAACAACTTATTTGACAAGAACTTTTACTAGTGTCATCACATATTCTATATCATATTAATCGTAAAAAGAATGGAGGGAAAAGAATAATAAGAAATTACGAAATCATTTATTAAAATACAACTGATTATAAAATAACTTAAAATAACTTTGAAAACAGATACAACGATATTTAAATGACTGAAATTAATTAATTGTAACAATGAAGAAAACAAAACTTTAATAACACTAATAACCAAAATGAAACTGTTTAACCCTAAACAATATCAGAATAATCCTGAGAGGATAATTAAGAATGTAAGAAATGATTTTTAAAATGAATTCAAAACAGTTTATAATACAAAAGAAAATTAGAATAATTGTAAAATGAAAATATTATTAGTGGTACGCAAATCTGTCGTAAATTAATTTATTAAACTAATATATTTGCTATCGATCAGTTAATCAATTCATGCAGGTAAAAAAGTAAAAGCAATACTTTACATGTTACGAAAAATCTAGCATAAAACAATAAGTAAATAAATGAAACGTTAAACTAATTCCAAGGTAATAACTGAAAATTAAACTAGCGTACTATGTAAGGATCGCCGATTAAGGAAATGTAAGTAATGCAGAGCTGTAATGAATTAAATCAATAAAGTTATAAAATTAGATAATGAAATGCAAAATTGTTAAGAATGCGAAATAATCTAATTATAATACTTGCAAAAATCTTAACACGGGAATATACACTGAGGTACAAGAAAATATGAAGTAATAAACTATATTGAAAATCATACAGTTAAACGCCAAAGTAAACAGAAAGGCAAAATGAACTCATCACACACTAACAGGTAATGCCTCTAATTTTCACCCATATACAAATTCATGGGTGTTTCTTTAAAGAATTTTTGAGAAACTAATAAGAAAAAAGAATTTTCATCGTCACTTATGGAATATTAATAAGAAGCTATTTTTTTAAATTTTTTTTTATTGGTATATATATATATATATAACACTTTTAAATTGTACTTATGCTACAGATAATTAATAAAATAATATGCAAATTGATTGAATATTATGAAATAAAGTGTGTCAATTAAATAGGTTTTTGTGATTAAGAAAGTAATTGATAATTCGTTATAAGTATAAAATAATTTATTGGTGTTAATCATTAGTAGATTATTGCATTTGAAAATGTGATGTGTTAGAGACATGTCTAATTTGTAGAGAAAAATTCAGTGGAAGTATTACAATACACCTAATATCAAAATAAATCGCCGTAATGTCTAGTTGTAAGTACGTAATACCTTTTTCATTTATACAAAAAAAATGCGAAATAATAAATCTGGGTTTAAGAAAAATTGAGAAAGCAGAAGTAAATCTATTTTGAAGCTCTTTTCAAGAAGTTTTTCAGAGACATTAGACGAGAATTGAACATAAAAAAAGTATGGTTCCAATTATTTAAAAAAAATATATAAATTCCATCTATATAAGAAAAACAGAGTGCATACATTATTACTAGGAGAAGAATAACTTTCCGTAACTGATTACTGAACCTTTATAATCTGCATCTCATTAATGCAGCAGATAGTATCATTTAATACTGGATCCAAATAATCTCTAAAATCGATTGAGTTTGTATGTTTCGGTATGATTTAGTAGGTTTGCAAATTATTGGTCCTTCTTTTTATTATGTCACTTTGACTGGGGAAACGCTATGTTGAATTATTAATGGTAGGTTTTCGATGATTTTGTAGAAAACATACCATTAGTCGACTACTTGCGCACTCAAATTACGAATTTGCTGGGCAACTTCTGTAGTAACAGAAATATGGATAGGAACCAATTCCTTGGCCTGAACGATCCGTTAACGAGACTTCGTGTTTCTTACTGTTTTAGTATTTATTATTATTATTTAAATTATTTACAAATAAAAAATAAAATAGCATGTAAAAAATTTCATGTAAGATCTTTACACAATTTCATCATCTGTCGGATATTTCTAAATACATCTATTTAATACATCGTCTTTCTGATTAATTATTAGAAGCGTATTTCTTTGTACGCATATATACATACACACACACACACACACACACACACACACACACACACATATATATATACATATATATATATATATATATAGATTGATTGAATTTTAACTATAAGAGGTAGAACAGCTTGTTAAGGAAAGTTTCTGAATGTTTGGTTGATTTGTAAACTGGCCACGAAATTTGTTCGCTTAGAAACATGCCTCATTTAGTCGCTGGACGTTGACGTACTCGCTTTAAGAATAGGATGAAAGAAAAAGTTACGGAAGTTTTCTTATTGCGGTATTTGGATTCTGTCAAACTTTTTCTCTAGTTAATTCACATAATGATCACATACCGGAACTGAAACGAAAATGACGTGATTCTTTAGTAATTATAATAATATTCTCTATTAATTTATATTATATTCAATAATAATAATAATAATAATAATAATAATAATAATAATAATAGTAAAATACGTTGCGTTTTTATGAGTATTATCACAACAAATTAATTAAAGAGGTATTGTTAAACGGATAATAACACAACACAACAACTGCTTTCTTTTTCTTAATATTATATTGATGATGTTCTTGCAAAGAAGCAGCTTACCCTGCTAAGAATAGAACCATATCACTTAGAACTAAGAAATAATCGTATTGCTACAAAATATGTGACATTCAAGTTATACAACTTGGAGCATTTTGCTAGACAAAAATTTGCACAATTGACGATTAACATAAAGAGTGACACCATATTATAAACTGGACAGTTATTCTGAATTAATTATAAATTTAGCAAAAGACGGTAACGATTTATTATTTTTCATCAGACGATCAAGCATCTGATTTGTAAGCAATTATTAACTTCAATTTCAGAATTTTTAATATTTCAAACATAATTACATTATGGTATATTCATAAAACAATTGATATAATTGAGTTCTTATAATAAATTGAGCAATTACAAAACCGTAAATATTTCACAAAAACGGTGAAATAGATAAATTATTCTAGTGGCACTGAATTTGAATACTTTACATGTCTATGACATTACGAGATTTTGAGTTAAATTTTTTTAATAGGATGGTATAAGAGGGTAGTCCCAGAAGTACTCGACCCAACAAAGAAAATACAAAAATTTTAGAAAGAAATATATTCATTTTTCAACATAATCTCCTTTCAGCTCTATACACTTTTCCCAACGATGTTCAATAAGTTCGATACTCTTTTTATAATAAGAGCTGTTTTGCTCCTCAAAATAGCCATTAACTGCCGACATCAGTTCTTCATCGTTGAAAAATGTTTGACCACTGAGCCATTTTGTCAAGTTTGGGAACAGAAAATAATGCGAGGGGGCTAAATCTGGCGTGCATGAAGTAGCAATTCAAACTTTAATTTTGGCCATTGTAATAACGGATTTGTGAGCTGGTGTATTGTCTCGATGAAACATCACTTCTTTCATAGCCAAATGCGGCCGTTTTTGCTAGATTTCGTCGCTCAAACGTTGCAATAAGTTCGCATAATACTCAGCGTTGATAGTTTTTCCTTTTACAAGATAGTCAATGAAAATTATTCCACGCGCATCTCAAAGAACCGATGTCATGACCTTGCTTGCCAATGAAACGGTATTCGCCTTCTTCAGAGCCGGTTCTCCCTTTTGAGTCCATTGTTCTGAGTGTTCTTTTGTCTCGGGTATGAAGTGATGGACCCATGTTTCATCCATAGTTATGAAACGGTGCAAATATTTGTTGCTGTGAAACTTCGCTAAATACACCCATCTCGCACACAGCTTTCACATATCCAAATTTTCAGATAAAATGTAATATACCGTACTTTTTGAAATGCCAGTCGGCGATCATTCAGTACCGTTTTATGGATTTTCTTCACCATTTCTGGAGTCGTCACCTCATTTGATCAACTTCTGCGAAGTTCGACTTGACAGCTCCTATGGCCTCGTTTAAACTCTGCTGCCCAATATTTCACGGTTGTAAACGAAAGAGCAGACTCACCCAGAGTAGAATCCAGATCAGCTTTTACATCGGTTGGGCTGAGGCCTTTCAAAGAAAAGTATTGTATTACGTAACGATAACCAATTTTCTCCATTTTTACAATTTGTCTGAAAACATTAAATATCGATGGCTGCCAAACAAATACTAAAAAACATGACGTCTTCAAACTTGAAACATATGCTTTATAGATTGTGTACTTTCTAATACAGTGACATTTTTCAAACAACTACCACCACCGCCGGGTACTTATGTGACCACCCTCGTATATATATATATATATATATATATATATATATATACACACTTTTCTTCTCTTCCCCGGAACTATAGGTGAGATGTCTGCAATGTTATTTTCTTGTTATATTTTTTATATTTTTATTATATTCAATCAGATTATTATACATTGCATATATATGACTGTATATTTTCTGGAATTTACTGCATTTGGGTATTCCTTTGTATTTAACATTTCATTTGTTAATTTTGTTTATTATTTTTTAATTAAAGATTAAGAAATAAGTATGATCTAAGCGCCCAAAAATGCCATCGCAACTACCGCCATCTTTAGGTCAATCTGGGTACTTATGGGACCACTCTCGTATAGCACCTAGCAATCCCTATTAAAGGACGTAATTTAAACTGCCCAAGTTTTAACAACGGTTCACTATAATCATAATTATAATACGCTGATTGAAATCTAGCATACATATTATATAAAGTAGCTATTCGATTCTCATCAAAATCAACTCTAACATTTTCGTAAGGATATCTTTTACTATTCAACTAAATTGTCATGTCAGTTAAATTAATCGCATCAAATCTATTCATATTTAGATACAGCTTCCCCTTCCTTCCCGTTTGAAAACCCAAATTAATATATCTAGGTGCCTCTAAATGAGGAGGCGTCTTAATTGATCAACTATGATTTGTTGTCTCAGGAATTCCAGGATTTTCATGAATCTCCTACCCTCTAAAAAACATTTCCATTAAAGAATTTTTCGTTGTTAAATTTGACTGACTTAAACCCACTTTAATATGTGGCACTAGCCATATCACAGAATATACTATTAATTTCATACTTTCAGTCGTTATAGCATTAGTTATTACATAATTATCATCAGCACATCGTTTCAGTATCAACTCTTGTGACACATTTAATATCATATGACGAAAATCCTCGAAAATTACCTCTACCATCCAATACTGGAGCCTTTCCTGTTGGAAAATCCCAGCCACAATTTTATTCATATAACTTGGACTATAAGAAAAATATTCCTTCATAATTGAAATTATATTCGTCTGCCGAGACTCGTCCTGACCAGATGTACCTTGCAGAGCTACGAGAAGCAGCGAGCCGACCGATCTCCCACTCCAGTGGAGACCAGCCAGTTCCACTCCGCAGCCCAGCGACTACACACGAGCCGACCCGGACGATCGCCGACTCCCTCCGCTAACTCTCGTTAGTGGGGCGTACCAGAGTACTCACTCGGGCGTTCGGCGTTCAGTTACCGCTACTAACAGTGGCTGTTCGGTGGACGGGCGAGCTGCCCGGATCGCCCAGTGACAACACCGTACCTTTTTCAGCGATGGAGAGCGACGGACACCCTTCAACGACGCCATCTAAGGCTAAGAATTTCCTTCGGCCACCGGTTCTAAGCTTCATGGGCACTCCGAGCGATCAGATGCTCGCTGCCAGCGTACCAAAGCTGTGCGCCGCAGCATCCAAACCAGAGAGGGATGAAGAAATCGAAGAATCGACAATGGAAGCCGACAGATCGTCCAGCCCTACCAGAAGCGTGGACAGCGACGTGAATCCGCTGATAATCGACGTCAGCGAAGGTGACGCCGATCCCAAGACCGACGACAAAGAAGGTTTCGTATTGGTACGAAACAACAAGAGGAGACGTCGCGACGCCAAGACGCCACCACCTACCAACGTTCCGATGGAAGCGGAAATTACCGAGCCCACACCGGGCACTTCATACACCGCGTCCAAAGGGATTCGCTGCTTAGTGGCAACAGCACCACTAAGCAGCGAATCCCTTCGATTGTCTTGCAATCAAAAGAGAAGTGGACCGAGGTCGCCGCCCACTTTCGAGCTGCTAGAATCAACTATCTGAAGGCCAAGAGCATCACCAGAATTGAGCCGGCAACCGCGGCAGATTACTGAAGGATGGTAGCCTTCCTTAAATATAAGTTCCTGTTTTTCACTTACAGATTACCGGAGGAAAAACCTCTGAAGGTGGTGGTACGAGGAGTGCCATCCGTGATCTCCAACCAGAAGATCAAAGAAGATCTGCTAGCGCAGGGCTACCCGGTCATCCACGTCAACAGGATGAACACGTTTCGCGGACGCATCCCCATGCCAATGGTGATCGTTCAAGTTCCGAAGAGTGACTAGGGTAGGAAACTCTACGACCTGAAGGAGGTTCTGGGGTATCGCGTGACGACCGAGGGCCCCAAACAGCGCAGTGAAGTAATCTAGTGCCATCGCTGCCAGAGATTCGGCCACGCCCAGCAGCAATGCCATCTGGCCCCCCAGGTGCGTCATCTACGGGAAGGGACACCAGGCGCGTAACTGCCCTGTAGGTAAGGACGGCCAGGCCAAGTGCTGTAACTGTAGCGGCCCCCATGTGACCAGTTACAGAGGATGCCCGAGGGCACCGCCCCCAGCGCCAAAGCCAGGTCGTGCTACCCAAGCGACTGCAGCGCAGCCGGCAACCGGGATGAAGCCGCAACCCGCCGCCCCCAGCCGCGACGATAAGACCTTCCCCAGCCTGCGCAAGGGGAAAAACCCGCTCCCTCAGCCAACCCCGTGCAGTCCAGTGCCGCCCATCTTACCGACACACCCGAACGCCCGGAAGAGAGGAGACTACCTAACCAGCCGCCACCATCTGCGCCAGCCCCGAAGAAGGTGGCATAGCCCGCCCCCAAAAAGGCCACGCAGCCCGCCCCAAGAAGGCGAAGCCACGCCAGCCCTCAGCTCCGGCTCGTCCTGCCGCACTAGGACCAGCTCCGGGGCCAGCGCCCCAGGCCCCCGGACCATCGCGACCCATCCCCAGAGCAAGCCGCCTCCTGCCCGAACCTTCCCATCCCGAGACCTCCAACAACAAATTCAATGTGGACAACATTTCAGGACTGTTGTCCCTTGTCTTCAGAATAGGCTCCAGCCTGTCCACAGCGCGATCCAGCGAGGATGCCATTGGCATTATCCTGGGCTTCGCGCCAGAGATCTGTGCCTGTTCAACGGCCAATGGATCGAGGACTGGAGAAGCCAAAGTCCCTCAAGATCGTTGCCTGGAATGCAGATTCCGTAGTCCAGAAGCAACCTGCCTTGGAGGAATTCGCAAGAAGATACTCCGCAGATGTCTTCCTCCTACAGGAAACTTTCCTTAAGGCTGGACACACCCTGAGACTGCCTGGATACACCTGTTACAGGAACGACAGAGTGAGGGGACGAGGCGAAGGAACTGCCATCCTTGTCCGGAGAAGCATCCCACACCATCAACTCCTCACCGCAGAAGCCTAACACACGGAAGCCACAGGTATTGTTGTTTCCACTGCGTCTGGTCCGTTACGATCATTTCAATTTATAAACGCCCGAACGTCACCCTTGATCTCGGCGAGTTGGACGCCCTTTTGAACTCCAACACTCCTACCCTGACTGCTGGCGACCTGAACGCCAAACATGGGGACTGGAACTCTAGACGCCAAAATCCAGCAGATACTAAATTACACCAGTACATGCTGGGTAACCACTTAATCGTGGACGGTCCTATCTAATACGCAAATATAATGTCGATTCTTCGACTCTTAAAACAACTAGGCTTCCTGTCTGATCGACAGCTCGAATAATAATATTATTTAACACATTAGTATTTACAGGCACATAAACCTTCTCATTCGGAATTCCCATTATTCTGAATCCTAATGAAATATTTGTATAAAGGTGATATAAAACATGAAACAATTCTCCATTACCCTTAATATAAATAATTTTGATCAATAAGGTTGATATATAACCCCTTTCCACATTAACTTTTGTAAATTCTGTATACGCATTTCGACAACCAAGTTTTCATCATCAGCAGATAATTTCAAAGTGTCGCACCTGGTAAAACACGGCGAAAAAATTGTACGAAAAACAGTGCACATCTTGGTTTTGAACGGTGTGGATCGCGTACGGAGTTTGTTTTTCGTACAATTTTTTCGCCGTGTTTTACCAGGTGCGACACTTTGAAATTATCTGCTGATGATGACAACTTGGTTGTCGAAATGCGTATACAGAATTTACAAAAGTTAATGTGGAAAGGGGTTATATATCAACCTTATTGATCAAGTCAATCAACCACAGGCTCCATCAAATTCAACTATAAATAATTTTATTTAAATCAACAATTTTATCACTATCAACCAGAGTATTTGTATCAACTACTCTACGTGAAATTCAAGCAACGAATCTATTGAATATTCAAATGCAAAATCACTGCCACCGTAGATCTCATTTAAACTTTTATAGTATTACTATTACAATTTAATACCAAATGATTTCGATTACCTTTTTTAATTCGCAATTGTTGACCAACATATTTTTCTAAATCATGTACATATGTCGTAAGTCGAGAACTATTATATCCACCCATTGATAAGGATCACTCACCATAGATTTATAACGAAATAAATTATTACGTAATCCTACATTTGGAACTGAATTATAGGTCTGCAAACTTAACATACACATTTCATATTCGCCACTTAAATATATAGGAAGATTCAATGTACATGTTACCTGTGATCCCCTTCCAGACAACACTAAAGTTAAATCATTCATACTCCATTATCATGAACCATTTTTATATGTTTATGCCTTTCCTATATAAAAAAATATTATTTCTAACACATTTACACTTTCATTTAATTAACCCTTTCAAAAACAATAAACACAAATAGCCGCAGTTTATACTATTAATATCTTGATATCATCTATAATTATACCCTATAACACTATTACCAAATTCAATCGGAGGTTTTAAATCTCCGTAACTATCAAAATATCGTATTACATCATTACTTTTCTTATATGCTATCCAATGAGTCCCTTTTCCAAAAATATCAGCCAAATTTATTATGCCTTTCTCCTTTTTATGTATAATTCTTGGTAAAGCATCTCTACTAAATATACCTCAAAATTTTCCTATTTTCCACCTTCTAACATATGTCCATAAATCATTTTCAGTTAAAGGCCCTCGAGGTAATTCATTTAACCGTTTTTTAACCCAATTCACTATAGCTGCAGCACCTCCACCTAATGAACCTAAAGCACCCAAAATCCACCTTTCTAAAGAACTGCGATTGCTCTAGAATGTGGAGGTAATATTCTTCTTCCAGACTTCACTAAACTATGATATGCGGCTTTCACATTAGCCAAAACACCTTTCCTCTTATCAATGTGTCTTATTGCATTTCGTGCTTGCTTCATTGCTCGCATAAACGACATAGCACCACCAAATCGATTACCTCTCTTGCTTCTTCTTCTACCTTTAATTCCACTTCTTCTAACACTACCATTCCTTAGACTTTTTCTATACTTGCTCTTCATACTCATACCCAATTTTATTTTGCCTTTCATAGCAACAGCAACTAACGAAGCAGCTAGTCTTTCTCCTAAACCTGCGTCTATACTCTTAATTCGCCCAGTAGCCTTTTGGAATAATTTCTCGTCTGCAACGTGATGCTACAATAAATATGAGAATAATATGTATCGTGTTCTCTATAAGCCTGGTCCAAAAATTCACACATTCATTACCTCCTCCAAGGCTTTCTTTCAATTTCGTTCCAGGACCACAAACTCTGTATCCTGGTATATGTAATTCCACTAGAAACCTATTTATGAAAGTATTCAGCAATCCACTACCTTTCGTTCTCCTTTCCGAATTAAACTACTACGTTTCCCCATCAACCCCATCATATTAAAAATGAATCGTCCTCATTAATAACGTATGATATAATAACACGTAACAACTAAAAGCAATAAATATATACGCCTCGTACATATATGCCTCATACACTCTCCAATTTTGATTTTTAAAACTAACAAAGAATATATATATGGTAGTATACTCATTTTAATTTTATATCAATTAATAGTATAGAATTAAACATAAATACAATAATAATTTTTTCATTTATTTTTAATATGGACATACATATATTTTACAATTTTATATTATTTTTCAATAAATTGACATTATTACGAATTTTTTGCAACAGACACACAAACACACTCAGACGTTACTTCACTAAACATTTTTTCTATTTCCATATTTACATCGCCTCCACTTCTACCCCAATGACCACCAATTCCTTGTAAAATTCATAGTATTTTAAGTTTGTTAAAAGTGCTAATCGATTTTCTATCACATGTTTTCAACGACATAATTTTAACAAATCTTCATACGCTAAATATAGAAACGCTCTACGTTTTTCTATTTTCAATATTCTAGTCGATCCATCAAAACACTCACCAGATATTTGCAAATTAAAACTACTAATAACTTAAAATAATCCATTGCAATATTCAAAATACTTTTTCAACTTCGCAGTCTCTAGTAAAAATCGATCCCACTCTTCAACCTGAAAAAGCACACATTACTTTTTTATGTCTACAATTTTCACCGCAGGTACAAAGTCAGTCTGGTGATAAACCAACACATATCCACTTCGGAAGACTTTTATTCAAAAAATATATCCATTCTCCTACTGAAGGTATATTTCAAGATAGTTCTCGTACATTTTTCTGCAGACACATATCTATTTTATTCCAGAAATCATTCGTCTGACCCATTTAAGTAAACTTCTATACAAGGATTCACTTTATAATTTTCAACTTTATTTGTGAAATTACCTTCTTCAATACTGACATTTCTCAATTCACCGTCTTCAATTTTCTGAGAACAATCAGTTTGTTCCTTCATATTAAATAAACGCTTCATAACAACTCACAATACTGAGAATGATTCTATAACTCTAGCTTTATATATCTTTCTTCACGCACGTAATTATTTTTCGAATCTCATCGATCTCAGCCGATTCTAAAACCTCATTGATCTTGAAATAACTTTGCAATAGTCTGAAAGTACCCATTCAGGCTTAAACTATTCTAGAACCTCCTTCCCGATCAACGATATTTTTAATCAGCCGGCACGATTGTAATTTAGATTTTGCCAAAATGATTTGTATATCAGAATTTTGTTGACCCGAAATTCTGTATGACGTGACGCGCCTTCGAAAACTCCTTGTAATTTAATATACTCCACCCGCTAACAGAACAGCATTATTCCAGAAATGCTGCTGCGAATAAAGATGTCCTCTATACAAAGCTTTGTCCATAGCAGTTCGACTCTAGCTCTGAGTCACCACAACTTGTGTTGCTCCTCTTGGAAGGTGATGCAACACGTTGTTTTACAACGCAAGCGCTGTTTAATACCTGTTTTCAAAAGCTGCTTAGCTAGTATATTACCTCTTCAAAATCTGTTTAATACATGTTTCCAAAAGCTGTTATGAGTTGAAGTATTTTGTCAATAAATGATAAAAGTATAATTATTTATAGTTTTTATGTTCTGAAGTAGATGATCTATGCAGATTCTAGGCCAAAATCCCATGTATTTTCTTATGGCGCTCCATTTTGCATTTTTTGACTCCGTAACAGATATACAACACTCAGTACATGCATACGTTTTAGTAGACAGACTGGTAGACAAGTGGACAGACTAGTAAGCAGCTAGACAGACAGATAAACATTGACTGGTAGACAGGTAGATAGTCTGATAGAATATGCAGATTCTAAGCCAAAATCCCATATATTTTCTTATAGAGCTTCATTTTGAATTTTTGGGGGTTGTTTTTTGGTGGGGAAGTAGGTTAAGAGATTATTTTATAATTTTATTTTGGGGTGAGTTTTCAAATTTATAGGGGTGAGTTAGCGACTCGGGAGTTGAAATAATAAGGGTCTGCAAGGAAGTTCCTAGACCTGGCTACCAGAAAGTTTGCAAGGAGGCCTTCCGGGGTACTACAAAGTTATCCAGGCCCGCGAAACGGGTGTTGCTAGGGGATCTGTAATATCGAAAATAATCCCATAGTTTGATTACAGTATAAATAATACAGGGCCGTAACGAATTAATCAGAAGAAGGGCAAATTATAAAATAAGAAATCCGAATGAAATCTGTTTAGAATATGAAAGTTAACTAAATTTAATATTCCCTAAAAATTTTAGTACGATAGATACAGCGATGTATACAAAATACGAATCAAATAATCACTGTACGGAAATCATGTTGAACGCCAAAAATAAACCAAAATGATCAACTGTTCCGATTAGTAGCACACTATTAGCCATACCATAATGGTCATTCGGCGGTATCCTTAGCAGTGACAGTCCTATTTCCTTTGGACGTCTTTTTTGTGGTTTCTCCCTTTTTGGTACTTATTATTTTGTAAGCAATAAAATTACAATTTTTAGTTCATAATATTATATAGTTCAGGACACATAATACATTCATATAAAGCGAGAATATTTAGACACCATGAACGGGTGGCGAGGGAAACTGATACGGATTTTTCTGTCACTCTAGCCCATCTAGGGGTGTTGCGATGTCAGAAGCTCATACAACGTGAAACATATTGAGGGCCTACAATAAGTACCACAATACAGTATGAATAAATAGTAAAAAGCAATATATTTAATGTTATTGTTGTTAAACACTTACCTAAGGGGAGAAGTGATAACTATCTGAATTTGATCGACTACGAGGGTAGTTTGAGAAGTAGTGAGAATGGCAAAGAAAAACTAATTTTTTAAATACAAAATAATTTTTATTTTTCAATATATTCTCCTAAAAGAACAATACATTTATTCCAACGATGCTCCAATGTCCTTATGCCATCTCTAAAATGCGAAGATGATAAGCTTGTTGTTAAACGAAAATTTCTTTCCACCTAGTGCCGTTTTCAATTTTGGAAAAAGGTGGAAGTCGGATGAGGCTAAATCCGGCGAATAAGGCGCATGCGGTACTAATTGGAAATGCAACTCGTTGTCTTGGTGAAACAGAATCTTTTTCTTTGCCATTCCTGGCCGTTTAACACGAATCTCAACATTTAATTTTTGTAGAAGTTCTGCATAATATTGTCCGTTTATTGTGGCACCTTTCTGAAGGTAATCAATGAGCAAAATGCCCTCTGAATCCCAAAAAATTGATGCCATCACCTTGTTTGCCGATAAAGTGGTTTTCGCTTTCTTTGGAGGTGCAGAACCACGTTCTAACCATCGTTTCGACTATTGCTTAGGATGTACTGTAGTGTATCCACTCATTGGAAATGCGCAAACATGTAAACTTTTGATCAGTCGTAAGCAATCGCGGCACCCATCTTGCCGAAAGCTTGGAAAGGCCCAATTTTTTCGTTAAAATGTGGTGTACGTGTTCTGTTGAAATGTTTACCGTCTGCTATCTCTCTCACTTTGAGTCGTCGATCTTGCGTAATAATATGGATTTTTATAAGCATTTCCTTAGAAGTTACGATTTTTGGTGCTCCAGAGCGCGCTTCATCAACACAGCTTGTTCTACCACGTTTATATTCATTTACCCATCTACTTATTGTGGCGGATAATGGAGCAGATTCACCTAATGTTTCCCGTAACTCATCTTTTATTTCGGTAGCTTTCATACCCTTAATTACGAAGTATTTAATCACCGCACGATACTCTGCTTTTCAATTTTAACAAAACGACGTGTTGTTTCTTTTTCAATCGGCTGGCAAAAATAAACTAATTAACCGATTTATCTAAATATCGGAATGTAAACATATAAATAGGCAACCTAAATTACAGTGCATTTATTTTACCAATTAGAGCGCCACCTATGCGTCATTCTCACTACTTGTCAAACTATCCTCGTAAACATCTGTAACATTGCGTAAACCTCCAGATTCTCTTCGTTATATGATGTTTGTGCGTTGTTTTTTTTTTATGTAGAGGGAATTGGTGTTCGGTGTCTACTGATGTAATATTTGCTCAGTTAAAATGTTCTTTGAACTGAATTAACCTGTATGCAAAAGAAGTATTACAGTGAGCTTTTCTAGTGCAGGAAGATTTATTTAGTCATTTAAATTTCATAGCACTGTTTCCAATTCATCCGCTACTTTCATTTGATCCACTAACGCTAATGAAGTATTTTGAAAGTTTTTATGGCATTCGCTAGTATATTTTAATTCGTGAATAGTTTGTAAATATGTGTGAACCTCAGCATTATAAAATTTTATCTGTTTTTCTCTCATGGCTATTGATTCTTTTGGTTTGAATTGTAATACTAAGGATTTTATTGTGCGAAAATTTTTTATATAATAGGAAGTTGTTTCTAGCCGCGCGCCGCAGCATGTAAGAATTTATTAGAGTTATTCTCATATGCTAGGACAGTATTCGCGTATCCGTTTCGGAGATTTCAGGAACCCTTTTTTGGTGCTGCTTATTAAATCATCTTCGATTGGGTAATTTTTTCAAATAGTTTGTGCAATCCGATGAAATGCATGCAATAGGCTCATTACGTGTGGTGATGTTGGACACTCGTGTTTAGCAAAACGTCTTACAGAAAGCGTTTACGAGCCGACATCAGTAATAAACATCGCTACTTCACATCGTATGCTTTAATAATTCTGGAAACTTACCATATGTCAGAAATGTATTAATAGAGTGGTTACTGTAAAACAACCCTTAATGATGTGAAGTCGTATTTCATCAATCATACCTTTTACTCTTTAATTTATATACAACCTCCTCAGATCAGATACAGTCATATGCCTAAAGTGAAAGGTGTGTGTATTTTGATTTATTCTCGCGGAAGCATCATTAAAAATATTTGCATTTTGCATCTGAAGTTGCTTAAAAAAAGCATTAAATTCGTTTTGCTAGTCTTAGAGTCAGATGTATTATATATGTAATTAACCGTTTTCCCTAATTCTTTATTCATAATATGCCACATGGTTTTAGATTTATTTTTAGAGCCAGATATTTTGCAGTCATTAACATATTTCTTTCTGTTTACTAGTAGTTACTTGTATTGTGGTTTCAAACGTCTTAAGTGTAACTTGTATTCTGGCATATATGTTGAAATTATCTCAAAAGTCTTTATACGTGATAATTTCCGGTAAATTAAGCTCAGTTTTATTGTGGGTAATTGTGACATATTTCTGTGGGAAGTAACCATTAAAATATAAACTAAAAACTGAAAAGAAACATTTAAACTTATCATCTTCTGAAATACAAATAAATAAACTGAACAAAACTGTTCCTGTGCAATTGAACCTATTGCATGTCTATTAAAGTTACGCCGTACTGATTTATTGAAGTCTTAAACTCAGAAGTATTATTAACTATAATATTGTTTATACATGTCTCATTAGTACATGAATACGTTATTCTAGTGTGTGTAGTTACTGTCGCAGTTCTGCATAACTATTAAGTAATGACAAAAACTCATTGCTGTTGTTACTTTTTACAAATATATCAATATTTAAATCATCACACACAACATAATATACAGTCTGTCGCAGAGAAAATCGAACTTTTTTAAAACGGTAATTCTTAGTGGCGCCATCTATTAAAAAACATATGCGTCGGTAAGGTAGATCTTTGACCAATGTTATGACAAAATACTATGACATTTGCATCATTAGAAGCTGAAAATTGCGGCATAAAGTAACAGTGTGTATTTGGCATTGATCGAAAAACGAATTTTGAACAACGAGCAAATATCAAGATCTGTTTTAAACTCGGTAAACCGTTTACTGAAACGTTTAATTGAATGAAACAAGTATATGGTGAATGCGTGTTTATCACATACGAGTATGTATGAGTGGTATAAGCGATTTAAAAACGGTCGTACGGACATAAATGACGACGAACATGCTGGTGCAAAAAAGTCTGTGGTTACGAGAAGTGACATCGAACTTGTGCATGAATTTATTAGAAATGAGCCGAAATCTTTCGACTTAAACGACCTTCTACTCTCATGATGCCTTCACCGTTCAAGAAGAGATTTAAATATAATAAATTACAGAATTTAATACACCGTTCCGCTTTAATTCGTTGTATTATTTATTAAAGGCGTATGTTTGCACTAATTTTATTAGTACTGTTGTGGCTGCATTTAATTCTGACGAAGTTATATATTCCGTATTCAAATTCATATCTGACTTGGAAATTCTTGGACTTTTTTTTTATTATTTTAAAACCTTAAGCAATAAGCTACAACTTTTGTTAACATATCGAGTACGGCATGTCTATTGAGGAGATTGCATATGTTTCCAGGAATATTTAACTGCAACAACAGTATTTTCCATTTCTGGCAGCTCCTCATTTGTTGGCGCTTTAAAAATAGGTTATTCCCTTACATTTTTTCGTTAAAATGTAGGGTCGTTCCACCAAAGGTTTACATCTTCCCATGTGCTGAGGGAAGTTCCTCTAGAAATTATCACTTGGATTCTGTGCACTACATGATACCAGTTAAAAATATTTGACAGGTCTTCAATTTCATCTATTCTATTGGCTACAAATGTTTTAAGCGTTTTAGAAAACTTCGATCAAGATATAACTATGGTTGATTCGATCTAGTAGTGAACTTGCGTTTGTAGAATTGAAATCAGTTTAATACAAATCGAGCCAGCAGAACAGCTCCACATATTTCTAGTCGTGTCAATGTTGTTGTTTTAATTGGTGCAACCTTGGATTTAGAACACAGCAGTCTAGAGAATATATTTTGACACTTGTTAAAATGCTCTTGTATAAACGCAGGCTCCATATGCCTTTCCACTGACATCATAAAAGCATGCAATTCTAAATATTGTGGATTTTTAATAGACATTTTATACCTGATGCATATGTTCTTCTGTTGCTAGTTATTGTAATGTCCTTATATACAGTCGTTATTTAGAATGTTTGAATATCATCTGTTTAAGAAATGCTGCACCAAATTCGCAGGTATTCAATTCTCATTCATGGAAACTTGTCTATACATTTTCGCTATATCTGTAGTGAAAATGTATTTGTGTAAACGAAATCTACTAAGCGAAAAGATCTTGTTGCAATTTTGAACTAACCATACGTGTATCATTTAATGAAACTTCTATTGACGATTTAGTGAAGACATTGAAAACAGCCCTCACTTTGGTGGTTAAACTGTTTTCTTTAGTAACAGAATGATGTGAGAGATAAAAAAGAAGTTCTTTTGCACCATTTAATGCGTTTATTTGTCTCATATGACCTAAATCTGAATTTTCTTGGATGAATGGTGCATACTCTTGTCTAGACCGGCATTTCTCAATCACTGATGGTTGATATATAACCTCTTTCCACATTAATTTTCGTAATTCTGTATACGCATTTCGACAACTAAGTTGTCATCATCAGCAGATAATTAAGCATTGTCGCACCTGGAGAACTACGACAAGAAATACCCGAAAAAACTAATTCCGCACACGATCCGTGCCGCTGAAAGCCAAGACGTACACTGTATATTCGTTTCATATAATTTTTTTAACAATTGCGTTCTAGCCCTAAACTAAGATAAAAAAGGAAAAAAACGGAAAGAAACGAGACATGCCTGCATGAATTTATTGCTCTGACCCTTGTCCGTCCTTAGAGAGTAAACAAAGATGAATTATTTGGGCCAGTGTCGGTATTCAACACATGGCCTTTATTCTTTAAAATGTACATGCTTTCATACGTATCTAATTCACGATAATTACGCACGTTCTTTATCAAATGCAAACAATTCGCGTTAACACTATGATTACTTTCTAACACATGTTTTGCTATACCTGTTTTTTCTGGCCGGTTGAAATTTATGTGAGCAATATGTTCTTTATACCGGGTTTCAATCGATCGTTTTGTTTGGCCGATGTATTGTTTACTGCAATCTAAACATCTAATTCCGTAGATTCCCGATTTCATATTTTCTTCGATTTTGTTTATGCATTTTCTGAAAGGGTTTTGATGGAATTAGTGGATCGAAATATGACTTGAAAACCGCGTTCTTTAAAAATACTATTTAGATTTTTTGTCATACGATAGTAGAGGGACTCAACCGATTCTCGAACCTCCTCATTGACCTTGACTACAATGCATGTTGGAACGGTCAATGTCAATGAGGAGGTTCTAGAATCGGCTGAGGCTGTAGAGGTTTTAGTGTTAAGATCATTTCAAGGTTAAGGTCATTTCAATGTCGACGGTAAGGAGGAGGTTTTAGAATCGGCTGAGCCCGAGGGTGTTAGTAATTTTTAGACGATTGCATCAATGTGGTTTTAGAATCGGCTGAGCTCGACGAAGTTCAAATAATAATTACGTGCGTGAAGAAAGATATATAAAGGTAGAGTTATGGAATTGTTCTCAGTATTGTGAGTTATCATGAAGCGTTCATTTAATATGAAGGAACAAACTGATTGTTCTCAGAAAATTGAAGACGGTGAAGTTGAAAATAATAAAGTAGATTCTTGTATAGAAGCTTTTTTTACTCAAATGGGTCAGACGAATGATTTCTGGGATAAAGTAGATATGTGTGTGCAGAAAAATGTACGAGAACCATCTTGGAATATACCTTTAGTATATAGGGACCTACTTTTTGAACAAAAGTCATTCGAAGTGGATATGTGTTGGTTTGTCACCAGACTTTGATAAAAACTAAAGTTGGAGTGTGTACGAGGTTTCTATGTATGAGGCGTAAATATTTATTGCTTTTGGTTGTTATGTATTATTATATCATTTGTTATTAATGAAGACGATTCATTTTTAATATGATGGGGTTGAGGGGGAAACGTAGTAGTTTAATTCGGAAAGGGAGAAAGAAAGGTAGTGGATTGCTGAATACTGTCATAAATAAGCTTCCAGTGGAATTACATATACCAGGATATAGATTTTGTGGTCCTGGAACGAAATTAAAGCAACGTCTTGAAAGAGGTGATAAGGGTGTGAATTTTTTGAATGAGGCTTATAGAGAACACGATATATCTTATTCTCATTCAAACGATTTATTGACGCGTCACGTTGCGGACGAGAAATTATACCAAAAGGCTATTGGGCGAATTAAGTGTAAAGACGCAGGTTTAGGAGAAAGATTAGCTGCTTCATTAGTTGCTGTTGCTATGAAAGGAAAAACAAAATTGGGTATGGGTATGAGGAGCAAGTATAGAAAAAGTCTAAGGGATGATAGTGTTAGAAGAAGTAGAAGTAAGGGTAGGAAAAGAAGTAGAAGGGGTAATCGATTTGGTGGTGCTGTGTCGTTTATGCGTGCAATGAAGCAAGCACGTAATGCAATAAGACATATTGGTAAGAGGAAAGGTGTTTTGGCTAATGTGAAAG
>JAVIWB010004674.1:0-62460 GCA_031893035.1 Dermolepida albohirtum | reverse complement strand
TTGCTAAGGATTAAAGTCGATGACACTGCTGATAATTTATATCCAGATTTAATTAAATAAATCTCAGATGTATGTGTATATAACATACGAGATTCTTCTAGAAAATATTCGTAATCGTTATTAAAGAAATAAGATAAAAATTATTAAAAAAAAATGGTTCATATCTTCTTTAGTTTCTGTAAATGAAACCAATTCAATTGTTTGCAAAATTATATGGTATATAATTAATGTTCCTGATTAAAAGCCATATCAAATTATATGTTTCCTTGACTGTTATATTTAAAAATTCTTAAATATAATTACATTAATGGTGATTCATTATTTGGTAATAATTATTCATATCCCTTTACCCTACGCTATCCATCATAAAATAAAAACAATTTCGTTGATAATAAATGCATAAAATTAATATAAACTTCCTTTTATTGAAACTATAAAATGATTTAGTTCTTTTTAATGTACACGTGTGTATACGAGGGTAGCCGTTTATATTTCGGGAACTGGCAACACTGTTAGTGTTGTCTCCGATTTGATGATAGCATCGTGAAGTTTGTCATTTTTGACAATATATTTACCTTGACAGTTTTGTTATCCAGTATCTTGAAAATTGTATGTCAGCGAAAAAATGGAATTAACCCGCGAACATTTTCGTGCAATTATTTTTCATAACTATCTGCGTGGATTATCTCAACAAGAATGCATCGACGAGCTGAATTCTTTATATGGTGATGAAGCACCATCGAAAACTACAGTATATCGTTGGTATAGTGAATTAGAACTTGGATAGCGTTCTTTGGACGATGAATTTCGTGAAGGTCGTTCCACAAATGTTGTGTCGGAAAACATTAATGCAATGTCTAAACTGATAATGCAAGACCGTCATGAGATCAAAATATCTCTGGGTATTAGTAACACCAGCGAGAATAATATCCTGCATGAACATTTAGTTGTTAAGAAGCTATGTTCACGTTGGCTACCACGTAATTTGACAACAGCTCAAAAAAGGACTCGCGTCGATTGGTGCCAAGAAATGCACAAAAAATATATAATAAAATTGCTGTACTTTAAAAAACATTTATAAAGTCGTCACAGGTGATGAAACTTTGATCGATACGTATGAGCCCGATAGTAAACAGCAGTCGACTGTGTGGATATTCCAAGGTGAGCCAAAACCAACAAAAGTTGTTCGCGTTCGAAGCACATCAAAACAAATGGTCGCCTACCAATTAGCATTCATTAATGTACATTCAACCAATTTTCACCTAAGTTTGAAGTAAACAACTTTTATACATTTGTTAAAAACTATCGGATGAAAACGAAGTTCCTCGTTTTGAAAGAGACTCAAATAGAAATGAGATGAAACTGAAGCTCTTTCGTTGTCACTAATAAAAAAACTGGGTGATAAAATTTAAACTTCATGGTACTTCACGATGATGAAATAAAAGCTTCGTTCCTTGGTAGGAGCTCGAAAAACATGACACTTTTAAAATTCCACACTGAGAACAGTACCTTCGTCTGATGAATGTCTGCTTTCGATGATGTCTAGGGTGAATCTTCAGATGGGACCAAGCGTTTTCACACAACATTAGCGTACCGACGTCGAAACAATTAGAAAAGCGTGGACAGCTATCTTGAAGGACATCTCTAAAGATGAACTTAAATATTCATTCGATATGTTAATTAACCGTGCAAAATGTTGCATTGAAGCCGAATGCGACTACTTTGAATAAAATAAATGAGTTTACCAAAATAGTAAGCTTTTATTTTAAAAAATAACTTAACCAAATTGGAACGTTCTTATAAATAATTAAAACTTTTGTAACCTCAAAGCAATTGCTTTATTCTTTCCAAATATATCAGTATTTCTACTTTAAAATTTGTTTTTTCACTTAATTTTTTTTCTTCAAAAATACATTAAAACTAAAAGTTTTAATTTCTTCCGACTTGAAACTTGTTTTTTATGTTAACTTTAACAATTTATTTTTACACTTTGGTGTTTTATTTCCGTTTACTCTTCGGTGTTCTCTACATACGTATTTTAAAATCGAAAATCAAATTAAATCCAAACCAGTTTTTTGTACCGCGTCCACCGACTCCTTAATCGACAAAAATAAAAACCTTAAACTGTTCCAAATCAGTGGTCAAAATACAAAGACTCGCGTCGGCTTTTTACGTCCAGTTTTCAAGAGCAACCGCTAAAATTTGTATACAGCAAGATTTAGCGATTTGCAATGATCATCATGGACAAGTATGATGATAATTTATCAACGCCTCAACATACATAAATATTTAATGTTCACTTTGTGTTGTGTTGGCGTTAACACAATATAAAATCTATTAAATTCAAATACACAAACTGTAAACTTACCTACACATTTAACAATAACCATTACCGATCTTTTAAACTTAATTATAAACGTGATTCAACATATCATTACTTAATTTATATTTGTAACTGGTGTGCTTTCACAACGTAATATATTGGCATAGTAATTAAATTTTATGTAAAATAGTATAGGTGTAAGTAAAGGTTAACATCTTCTTCAGTTTGTGTAAGTGAAATCAATTCAATTGTGTGGAAAATTATGTGGTATATAATTAATGTTCCTGATTAAATGCCATATCAAATTATATGTCTTTCCTTGACTGTTATATTTAAAAATTCTTAAATACACAGCCTATCGCAGAGAAAACCGAAGGTATTGGAAAAGTTTTAGTCATATTACGTGTTAAGATCTATACTACGAGGAGGTGGAGTAAACTTTTTTACACCTAACCATGGAAACAATTTTATTTTCAAAGTAAATATTTATTCTTCGACAGTTTCCTAGTTGAACAAACTTCTACGCATTTAGTCCAAATTTCTTTATATCTGCTCAAATTTCTTTATACCTTCGGTATAAGATTGTTTAAAGCCTTCAAAATAGGTAATTTTGATGGAGCCTGTGGTTGATTAACTTAATCACTGAAGGTTGATATATAACCCTTTTCCACATTAATTTTTGTATTCTCTATACATATTTCGACAACTAAGTTGTCATCATCAGCAGATAATTAGACAGTGTCGCATCTGGAAAACTATGGCAAAATACCCGTACGAAACAAATTCTACACACGATTTGTACCGCTCAAAGCCAAAACGCACACTCACTCGCACAGTGTGCAAGCAGCAGAATGTGTTAGAATGCCAGAAAACATTGATAAGGTTCGAAACGCCATAAAAGTAGTTCAAAACGTTCTGTGAAGAAACATGCAGCAGCACTGAATATTAGTGAACCGTTGATACGTCGAATTTTACATAAGAATTTAAGTTTTAACCTTCATAAGATTCAATTATTTAAGAATTATAAGAAGCTGATTTGGTTTCTCGCGTGAATATTTGTCAAGAAATGTTGCAGGGGTTGGATGGTGACGAAAATGTAATCCAACATATGTTTATATCAGATGAAGCCTATTTTCATATAAATAGCTATGTAAATATACAAAATAGCCTTTTTCAACGTAGCACCACTTCATATTTGTTAATAAAATTTGGATCCATTATTTCGCACTCAAAATAAAATAATAGTTTAGATAATAGGTGAAGCTTGTTCGAATGCTCCAGAGAAGGCAAAAGCAGTTTAAACGAGAAAGGATGCGCGTGATGTAACACTCGTCGGCAATTTTGAGAAAAGATCTTACTTGAAATGCATTACTGATCACTTTAGATACCCAAATCACCCCATTTGACAAAGAAAAATGTATCATCCATTATTAATTGTACAAAAATGTCTTATCTACGTTACGAATTCTTTCCATATTTACACGTACCACATAAATGACTAATGCTTATTACCTAATTTGAAAAAGTAGTTTGGCTGGAGAGAACTTTCCCAAACGATGACGAAGTGTTTGAAATCGATGCCTATTTTGAATGCTTTGAATAATCTTACTATACCGAAGCTATAAAGAAATTTGATCACATATAAAGAATTTTAGACTAAATGCGTAGAACTTTGTTCAAGTAGGAAACTGTAGAAGAATAAATATTTACTTTGAAAATAAAATTGTTTCGATAGTTAGGTGTACAAAATTATACTCCATCTCCTCGTGGTATAGATCTTAACACGTAAAATGACTAAAACTTTTTCAATACCTAGGGCAAGAACTAATGTTTTTTACAAGGCTCCACTGGTACATATGTGCAGAAATGCCAATGGGTTATACTTGGACCTCTTTCTAATACAGCATTAATCAACAAAGACCGTCTTGTTTGACTGGGTGTTTTTTTTCCTCTTTTTTTGTGGTAAATTAAGCGCACTTATTATTCTTAATTTTAGTAATATGTCCTGTAATTGTATTGTTATCTGTTGGGCATTAAAGATTATTAGCACTATCAGCACGAGCACCAATCGGCATTCCTACGAGACTCGTGGCTGTATGAATGCGATAGTCCCGTATCATCGTATACGTAGGCCTCAAACTGCTACAAACTACACCGCAGTGAGGCTCTACAACAAGATCCCTGAGGAAATAAGGAGTTTGGGAAGTATAAAATTTAAATCAATGGTTATCAAGCTCCTAAAAAATAAAACAATATATACACTCCAGGAGTTCTACACTATGGATCACGAGGATTTTCAACACCTGATCTTGGGACGATAGGAGAATTTTTTACGGGCCATTAGTTACCCATTTTTTTTATTTTTTAGTTTTTTTAATTTTGATTGTGATTTAATTGTATTTTCTTGTTTTCACTTCTGACAATTTTGCATATTTGCAATATTCTTTTATTTATATTTATATATAGTATGTACCATATACACTTAACCCTCCATCACTATAGTATCTTTCACTTACTGCATTACTATAATTGGGTGTAACCCACCCATGCGTTTAAAGTGTCTGCGTTTCTTAACTGCCAAATTCAAATATACATATAATGTAATTTTTTGAAGTAAGGAGCACTAAAATACCGAACAAATTTAGTTTTAGTCATAAATCTATTATTTTATTTCAACTTATATGTTGTTTATTAACATTTCATTAAAAAAAGGAAACAAAAAAATTATATTAAATGGATTATGTAATTCTAGTGATAATTAAAAAGCTTTTTAAGCAAATCCTTTGCGAATTACTGAATTCGAAAGCTAAAAAGATAAAGAAAATAAAGTTATTTAATAATATTTTTGTAAACAAAGTAAAATTTTGCGTAAAAATTGAACTAAGTACCAACAAAATTGTAGTCACTCATCAAATCCATCAAACATATTATCATGGTTTTCGCAGTTGTTTGTCAATTCTGAATGTGTTGATTGACAACAATTAGTACACAGTGGGTAACTGTAACTTTTACAAATAAAAATGTCGCACTTGCAGCATGTTGTTTTTGTTTTACGGTCCTTTTTAGTACCGCATACCTGACAACGACTCTGTTTAAATTTTTTGGCTGGTGGTGATATGTCTTCGGGTTCATTCTGCTTTCCAGAAAGTTGTTTGGTAAATTTTTGGCAGCTTATTTTGATATTAGTTGGCAATCTCTTAATTGTGCTACGTTTTTCCATATGTGGCGTAATAAGCCGAAACGCCAAATCCTTGATGAAAGGTGAACGCTTTTTGTATTTTAGTGGTGGATTTTGAGTGCACAACAAAACAATACGTGCATTTATGGCAGCCATATTCAGCAAAGAATAGAATATTACCAGAGGCCAGCGATTACAATTTCTGGCTACGTTATATGTAGAACATAACTGGTCAGTCGTATCGACTCCTTCTTTGGTTTTGTTATAAAACTCAATTATTTCGGGCAAACACTTTGGAACATCTAGCAGCTTACCATCTCTATGCATGGTAGAGAGCAATAAAACACACAAGTGCTTTTATTTATATTAGCGATCACTCAAAGTAATCGCTAAAACTATGTACAAGGTTACTATCAATGGGTATAAAACACCCAAAAAAATGAAACGCTATTACTATCGCGGGTGTAAACCACCCAAGCTCTTTTTAAAATAAATTTTATATAAATATAATCTCGGATTAATGTAGTAGAATGTACTTCTAAACATAAAAAACCATTCAAAGGTGGATAACATTATAATAAAGGGACGATTTTCATAGAAAATTATATAGTTTACTTAAAAGTTCAGCCTTTTGGGTGGAATCCACCCAGACGATAGTAACGGAGGGTTAAATGTATTTTTATTTTTATTTTGTTGTCGCGTTTTTCAATTTTATTGTTATTGACAATTTCAAATTTATTGTACAACCATTTACATTGTATAATCTTTTTAAATAATAAATGAATACTGAATACTGAATTATTACTAAAAAGATTCTGAACCTCGGGCAAGCCGTATTTATTATCTTCCTTATTTTTTACAAAAACAAATGTAGTTGATAATTTTGTATTAATATTACTTAATTATGTGTTTCTGCATATATACCTTCATATTCTTTTAATAGTAATAAAAAGACAATGTATGTCAACAGTACGTGCTCATTACTACAAAGCACTAAATGTTTATTACGCAATTATACAAGCTTTGCCATCATGAAGAAGCATTACTATGTATTTATAACAATCGTAAGTATCATACATAATACGTACTTAAAATAAATTTATTTCTTGTGAATGCGTCAATATTATCAATGACTAATTAATCATGTTAAGACAAGAATTTAGCTAGTACATGAATGAACATTAGTAGTGAATACAAAGTGTGTTTCAAATTTCGCGGTTTTTTTAAAGAATAAATAAAACACATAATTTGCATTCACTTTCAAAAACTTTTTATTGGTAAATGAAGTATCAGTTATGACATTTATATGCGAAAAATAATATCTGCCAAATGGCTTCCTCTTGCAGCTCCACAGACGTCCACTCGTTTCAAAGCAGGAATTGATTGTGGATTATTTTTATAAACCTGACTTTTCACATAACCCCAAAGAAAATAGTCTAACGGTGTTAAATCACATGATCTTGGCGGCCAATTAACATCACCGTTTCTTGAGATTACGCGTCCAGGAAATTTTTCTCTCAATAAATCAATTGATTCGTGTGCAAAGTGAGGTGTGGCGCCATTCTATTGAAACCACATATCCTCTAGATCAATATTCATTAATTCAGGCCACATAAATTCGGTTATCATCCGACGATATCGATCACCATTGACAGTTACAGCTTCACCGGCAGCATTTTCAAAGAAGGTCCAATTACACCACCTGAACATAATGCACACCAAACTGTAACTCGTTTAGGATGCATATGTTTCTCATGAATAATTCATGGATTTTCCTCACCCCAGATACGGCAATTTTGTTTATTAACATAGCCACCAAGTTCATAATGTGCCTCATCGGAAGACATTATTTTTTGAGAAAAATCAGCTGGTTGTTCACTGATAAAATTGACAAATGAACGACGTTTTAAATGATCTAATGGCTTCATTTCCTGTGTTATTTGAACCTTATATGCCTTCAGAGCTAAATCCTTGTGTAAAATGTTGTTAATCCACTAAGTCCCAGTTGTTGTGAACGTCGTCTAATGGACATTTCAGGATCTTCAGCAACACTTTCACGAACCAAACCAATATTTTCTTGTGAACGACCACTACGATTACATTTTTCACTTTTTTGATCTTCCGCGGAACCAGTTTCTTGAAATTTTTAATAATTCGATCAATAGTGCTTTCAGATGGCCGATTATATAAACCATAAAAGTCACGAAATTTTCTAAAAACTTTTCACAGAACGCTGATTCTCATAAAATAAATCAACAATTCAGTGCGCCATGTGTATTTTATTTATTCTTAAAAAAACCGCGCAATTTGAAACAGCCTTTATGTATATGTAAATATATTTTGCAGAACATATTGTACTGCCATTTCTTTAAGTTTTACGAACATCACAAACTAATACGCAGGAAGAATTTGTGTTTTGTTAAATCCTTCAACCGAAACGTTTACAGAAACGTGTAGTTTTTTGTTTTTCAAATTTGCTAAAAAGCTTGGAAATTCCTGAATAAATCTGCCAAACCGATTAGGATCTATAGATTCTGCGGCATGGGTTACGCAAAGAAAAAGTGAAAACATCGTACAGGTCTCGATGGCGAAAAAAATATGCAAATGCGAAATCCAGTTTTTTCTAACGTCTCTCCCAATAAAAACAACTACAAGTTTAATATAAAAAAAATAAATAAGGAAGATATTTTAAAGTGTAATAGCAATTCATTTGAACATTAGTGATATAACTTTCTTTTCTACACGTCGACTTGCGATATTTTTATTGTTATTTATGAACGGTTTTTATATTGGATAATGTTTGTCTGAAAACATGTCTATTTAATTCACTCCGCATTCTGCTAAGGAAATATTTAAAAACCATAAAACTGAAATAAATACATAATTTAGATTTACACGAAAACAAAGCTACGCCGCCTTAGTTATCTAATACTTATAATTATTCTTGTTATTCTTTCAGTTAAACTATAACTACATTTAAGTAAAAATGGTTTCATAGTCATTTATTGGCACAACAATAACATATTTCAATAATAACCATATTTATTATGTTGCGTGAAAAACTTGAGTCAAAACTATTAAAAATTAAATTCTTTTAACGGTAAATGAAGAAATAAGAAAATTATACTTCCATTTCTCGGACAAAAAGGAAAATTATCCAATGATAGAAATACAGTGCAGAGCACTATTTTCTTCAAATCGCAATGAATAAAACATCAATTGCTATGCAAACAATGACAGTGTATACAGCCCTTGACAGATACATCGTAATTAATGAAAAATTACTGTCAAAAAGTAGTGACAACTATTGTAATTTCTTATTAATACTGCGTTGTAGCTGGTAAAGACGGTATATAGGTATGCAACGTCGTTGTTTGCATAGCAGTAGATGTTTTCTTCATTGTGATTCAAAACGATGTAACGTACTCTTCACTGTGCTTCCATTTATTGGATAGTTCTCTTTTCTGTCCGAGAGATGGAAGTTTAGTTTTCTCATTTATTTATCATTATTTGATTCAATACTGACATTTACACGCAGCTTATAAAGCGAGGCTATCTGACGAGTTTTGAATGAACGAAATGCGTAATAGTCGATGCTTTATTGACTAGTTGAATTTGATGGAGCCTGTGGTTGATTGATATGTTTCTTTATTGAAATTCTTTTTTTACTTACGAGTCATTTCTAGTAGGAAACCTATTTGAAATACTTTTCGATATAGTTTACTTCGCTTTGCATAAAGTTCATGGGCTGGACTTTATGCAAAGATTTATGTAAATTAAGTTACTACATTATCGAACTTTAGTTTAAGATTTTCAGTGTAATTTCAGTAATATACGTATTTCCGTATTGTTATACCGTTTTCTCGTGGCTAATATAGGCGAAAAAAAATTGCTTTTAACATTTTTAGTTAATGCAATTGCAGTTTAAAACGCATTTTTCATATCAGTGGCCTCATCGAAAATTCTGCATAACCACATTATAAACGAGAGTTTTAGTTTGAATGACCACCAAATTTAAGTCAAAAATCAAATTTAACTCGACCGTCAACTTGCCAATAATTTTGTGTTCGATAGTCACTCCATGAATTTAGGATACACCTGTATTAATGACGATTGCTTCGTCGTGAAGTCGGTCATTTCTTCCAGGTTTACGCTTTCCAAAGCTAAGAAGGTAGTTCTGTTAAAAATTTTAATTGCCATTTGAGATTAAAAAACTAAGCCCGCAAAGAAGAAGAGCAAAGGTGACTTAAAAACATTGGGTTAATTGCTGCACCAAACCCGGTAGTTGGGATTCTTAGTGTAAGAGGTGTCCATCGTGTATGACAATGTAAGGCAATTGGGCCTTCTTCGTTTCCTTCTATTTCTTGTTCTTCTTCTTGGGTCTTTCTCCTTCCTTCCTTCCTCTCCTTCGTGGAAATGTGTGCAAACTTGCAGATTGGAATTTACTGCTTTTAATATTTTACAACTTATTTGTAAAAACAAAGCATTGTATAAAGCTGTTGCGTGCAACTGGTTCTGCACTTGCTGAGCATAGAATTGAAACCGGGCACCATATCCAATTCAAAATATTAAAATATCAAAATTCTGTCCCAAATTAGTCATTACTACGGCCGTAAAATCCGTGAATCAATAGAAATGTCAAAACACCCCAATAACTTAAATCATGATAACAGTTACTCCCTGCATAATGCGAGGCAATCCTTTATGTCACAGTAGCAGAAGCAGTTAAGACCTGAAGATGTCTTATGCAAATGAAGACGGAGCAGAAGTATGGAAGACGCGATTCCAAACCGGAAGCCAAGATGAAATACGGTAACCATCGAAGGTAATTACTTCGAGTACATACATTTTCTATCATATGTGCATTAATACAGACGTACACAAAAAATTATGGAGCTACCATCGTACACGAAATTATTGGAAAGTTGACATTGGAGTTAAATTTGATTTTCGAATTAAATTTCGTTGTCAAGTTTTTACATATAACGTCGTTCCACGGAAGTTTGTATAAGGCCACTGGTATGAAAAATGCGATCTAAACAGCGATTACACTAATTAAAAATATTTAAAACAATCTTTTTTCTTTTAGGATAAATTTGCAAAAACGAAGTTTCTATTTTTTCGAACACTACATAAAAGTTCCTCCTTCTGTATCGAACAGTGCCAACGTGAACCAAAAATGTCACCAAAAATGTCACCAAAAATGTCACCAAAAATGTCACCAAAAATGTCAAGCATACAATGTAAAAGTACTAATATCTAACATATATGTATTTATATTCGATTCAATTCTGGCACTTAATATCTAAGCTCGGCGATACGATTTTTCACCTTTCAACGGGTTTGTATTTTATCTGATCATTAAAATCTCCAATTAAATATTTAAAGTAAATCGCATATATTAAAACTGTCAAATAAAATAAAATTATATAAATATATTTGAATTAAAAACCTTCTAATTAAAGTTTTCCCTCACTTTATTAATTAGGTTTGTAGTATGGGCATTTGGCCACGCTCGGGGAAGACATTAGTTCTTCAACACACTATGCATCACAAAAAGTTCATCGTTAAAATGAATAGTAAACAAATAACCGCAGTAGTAACAAAGAGTCTTCGTTTTATTAATTTTATTTTTGGGAGGAGCAAAATCAAATTTACACAATTGCTAAATTTGTGGTGTAGATTTCACATAATGTGGTGATGCTTCAATATTATCTGTAAACATGAAAATAAAACAATCTTTCTGATTACTCATAAGTACAGGTTAGAACCACAGTATTTTAAAATGAATAGAAGTTATTTTTAGGAGCCTGTGACTAGCAAGGGTATTATTAAAGTTTTAGAATGAACCACAAACTTGGTAAGAAAAAAATGTGTTAATAGAAATTAAAATTTTTATAGCATCTTTTTCACTATTACTCAACCAGTGTAAAAACGAATTTTAGATTTTAAATGAAATAGCAAGGACAAATAGAGAAAATAACATATATTGACCATTTAGCCGACATATTTGAATAATATTTTTGCTTTTTAGATGACACTGCAAAAGCCTTTGTTAAAATTTTTTCCTTTCCGAATTTTTTTAACAAATCAATTTAGATTTTCCGAAACTACTTGTAGTTCGTTTATTGTGTAAATACTTAAGTAAAGTATTGATATTATGTACTAAATGCTTCTTCCGGGCGATATTCTATTCTAACTTTCAGCTCGTCCTCTGGAACGTGTTCTACACACGTCTCAGAGGATGAGCTGAAAGTTCTTCTAAGAACCAGTCCTTCATGCAGAATGTATTCCGGAAGAAATATTTAGAAGTATGCTAAGCTTGACCACTGCATCTAATAGTCAAGTACGCTGACTCTTCTAGCATAACACTCTACATTGCGGTATAAATAAAATTGGAAAATAAATTCATAAAGGAAATGAGTTTCACAGAAGTCCTTAGAGCAATGTAAATCTCTCTTGAGGTGGACCACAGAATTTTTGATTCATTGTCTACTTTTTCAAATCCCTAGAACGACTTTTTGGGAGAAATCATATTTCTTTTTCTACATGTCTCCTTAGCTGTATATTTTCAGTTCAACGCTTTTCAAAGCTTTTCAGCATTTCAAAAATATTAAAACTATCTCAACCTTTCAATTAGTCATTTACAGCTTCGATGATTTCAGTATTCTACGAGAATTTCTTTCCAGGCAATCATTTCTTCAGATTTGGGAGTAATAAAATATCCAACGGAGCCTAGTCTAGTGAATACGGTGCATTTCAATTAACTTTAATCGTAATTCGTTCAGTTTCGCCATTGTATTTGCCGACTTGGTTATTCAAGACTTTCTTCTTTACCAAATGAAACCTTTTAACTCTTTTATTATCTAATAACAACGCATAATACTCACCCAGTATAGTCTTTCCGCATTATCGTAGTCATTATTTTACCAGCAGACAGAATTGTCTTTGCCTCCTTTAGAGGTAGCTTACTAGGTTTGGTTCTCTTCCTTAACTTCTCTTTGGTCTCGTGAGTGCAGTGATGTATCCACGTTTCATGAACAGTTACGAAATGTCGGTCAAAATCTTCTTCTGAACGTCCAGGCTGGAACCTCGTCACTGGTATAACTGCCGACGTTTCGTCTGTCGCATTGAAACTGTCTCAGTGCGACAGACAATAGCAGTAGTTGAGCCCTGAAGATGTCGCATACGAGTGGGTACGAAACGTCGGCAGTTATACCAGTGACGCGATTCCAGCCCGAAAGCCCAGAAGAAGATGGACCACGACCGCGGAAGTCTACGTACCAGGTCAGTTAAAGTCGTTTCATTACGTTTGAATATGTTTAGATATTGCTGCGAAATGGTGATTTTCACATGTTTCTGGTGGACTGTCAGCAGGCGCGCGACTTGTCTTAGCTTTCTGTTGGCTGAATGTTGGTGTACGTATTCGTATGAAAGGCTCATTCATCACGACTTCATAGACTTCTTCAATTGTTTTTACATCGGTAGCTGCTTTTGATCAACTAGAATATGATGCATTTAAAACTTTCAAATAGAAATTCTTTCTCACAGCGCTGTACACGTTTTTGTTCAATATTAAGGTCGATAGTAATGACATGTGTTTACGCACAATCTGTTTGAAAATTTGACAATCGTAATATGAACAATGACGCTCTCAGGAAAAGTGGTTATGTGTGCATAACGCCATCTTCTGGTTCGTTTTGGAAATATCCTGATATATCCTCGTAGGCATCGTATCGAATATCTGCTATAATAGTTCTTCAGTACAAAATATCGAAGAGTTTAATTGCGAATGCATTTCCTTAAGTATTTGCTCATTGAGTTTTCGGCAAAGCTGACTCGTTTATGGGGAAAAAAACTTTATTAGTTTAAGTACCTATTTCGAGATTTGACGCTCGAGTGTTTATGAAAACTCGTAGAATATTAGAAACTGGAAAAAGTATTAGGTGCGCAACTAAGTTTTCGCTGTTTTTCAAGAGATGGCTCCAGTAGTAAGTGCTGGTCGATTGTGACATAACCAAAACGTCATAAACCAAGCTTAGACATATGGTAAACAAACCGCTTTGACACATTAGTGATTTTGTTTTTGCGTCATATACTTTTGGTTGTGTGAAAATGTCTGATTTTGTGCCAAATAATCGTCATTTGCGGGAAG
The DNA here is from genome assembly GCA_031893035.1 of Dermolepida albohirtum. Taxonomy (NCBI): domain Eukaryota; kingdom Metazoa; phylum Arthropoda; class Insecta; order Coleoptera; family Scarabaeidae; genus Dermolepida; species Dermolepida albohirtum. Next base: position 48,804 of record JAVIWB010004674.1, on the reverse strand, counting down.
TGCTACTTTTCTTCTTTCATTCGAAGAAAACGGCGGCTGAAGCGCATCGAGAACTCCAAAAAGTTTACGGAGATGCTGCTCTAAGTGAAACAACGTGCCGTAATTGGTTCCTTCGTTTCGAAGACGGTGATTTCGATGTTGACGACCGTTCGCGTGAAGGAAGACCAAAAACCTTCGAAGACGCTGAATTGGAGGCATTGCTCGATGAGGATTCGTGCCAAACGCAAAAAGAGCTTGCTTCAGAATTAGGAGTTACCCGCCAAGCCATTTCCCAGCGATTGCATGCGTTGGGAATGATTCAAAAACAAGGAACTTGGGTTCCTTATGATTTGAAGCCAAGAAACGTTGAGCGTCGTTTTTGCGCCTGTGAACAACTGTTCCAGCGGCAAAAAAGCAAGGGTTTTCTTCATCGCATTGTTACGGGTGATGAAAAATTCATTACAGCAACCCAAAGAGAACAAAATCATGGGGACTGCCCGGTCATGCCTCTACGTCGTCGGTTCGGCCGAATATTCACGCTGCGAAGGTTTTGCTGTGTATTTGGTGGGACCAGGGCGGTATTATTTATTATGAGGTGTTGAAACTGAACGAAACCATCACTGGGGAACGGTATCGAACTCAATTGATACGATTGAGCTGAGCACTGCGCGAAAAGCGGCCACAATACGAGCAGAGGCAAGAAAAAGCGATTCTACAGCATGACAACGCTCGGCCTCACGTTGCCAAACCCGCTAAAGCCTACTTAGAAACGCTCAAATGGGAGGTCCTACCCCACCCGCCATATTCCCCAGATATTGCGCCGTCCGATTATTACATGTTCTGTTCGATGGCACATAGTCTGGCTAACCAGCAGTTCTGCTCATATGGAGACATCTCAAAATGGCTTGATTCGTGGATAGCCTGAAAAGACGAACACTTCTACCGTGACGGTATTCGAGCTCTTCCAGAAAGATGGGAAAAAGTTGTCGCAAGCGATGGGCAATATTTTGAATGATTCGTTTGTAAACATTTTTTCACAATAAAGTTGCATTTTCATCAAAAAAAACAGCGAGAACTTAGTTGCGCACCTAATATTTACTTTTACTTTAAATATTTTATGATGCAAATTGAAAGAAGTTAATTATTATTCTGATTAATTAAAGAATAATTTTAAAAACTTTCTATTAATAAATTAATATTTAATATTGTACGTATCTTAAACTATAAATAGTGTTTATTTTAAAATAAAAATTCTGCATCTTGTGGAACTTTCAATAAAGACAATGAAAGTAAGAAAATATAATTGATAAATTTGTAGTTTAATTAATTTCTCGGAATAATATGAGCACTTACCTTCTCTAACACGCCACTATATGGTTGAATATTTGGTGGTCCGAGCGTTTCTGATTGAAGATCCTGTACCTGTGCTTCCGTATCCTCGCCCGAACACGCACTGGGCGAACCGACCAATTCACACGGAGACTCATCAGAAAATAATGTCTCAGTACCACTGTCAACCGTTGCCATAATTACATATTTTTATCTGTAACAAAGAAAATGCTGTCACTGCACGATACCTATGTTTCGACATCGAGCTCTTCTATCTATCTTTTACATTTTATGGACACCAAGAAGACGTAAAAACTAACGGTACACATAAGCCATAATTTATTATCATCGCTCATTTAGAAACGGAAAATGTGTTGACTGAAATTGACCCAAATCGCAACATTATATTTAAAAAATACTGTGAAATATATTTTAATTATAATTTAATACTTTTCTTTGTCTTGGGCAAGAAACGCGTAAAGTAATATTTATGGAAGACTATTACAACAGTGATTCTCATCATTTAATATCAAATACTATTATTAATGATTAAAGGAATCTTTAAGTTTACAAACTATGAATAGAACCACTTGTAAGTTCTACAAGTTTATAAAATAGAATTGACTTGTTTTTGTAGTAAATTTTACAAGATACGCACAAAATAGAAAAGGTTGAGCTATAAATAATCTTACTCTCAAGTAATATAATTTTATTTATAAACAAGACAATCAGCAATTATATCTTAATCGATGTAATACATATTCGAAATTACTTGCTATTATTTGTGACCACTTTCTAAGTAGCTCGTTTGTGCCTATAGAGCAGAATTCATTTTTTTCCTTATTAAAAGAATTTCGCAACGATAGAAAAAGGTGGTTATCAAATTGTGTAGTCGGACAATTAAGACGGGTGGAATATTCAGCGATATTTTTTTAACATCCCAATTCTGGATTACATATCTTAAAATCTACATCTTCAAGAACATCCCATAATCTATACTCGAGTGGTCACAACGAGGTCAATCAAAAACTTTAATAAACTTAAAGTAATTGATTCCCAGTCACATTTTTCAACCCAAAAACTCCTTCGTGAGGAACAACTCAACAAATTAGAAAAGATAGTGAGATCACTAAACATGTTTCACATTCTTTCAGGTTTCTTGTAAACTTGGCCCCATATACCCCATTATTCTATCGGAGAATTACTTGTGTGAGAATAGAATTATTGGAAAAGATAGTGAGACCACTAAACATGTTTCACAATATTCCAGGCTTCTTGTAAACTTGGCAACATATGCCCCATTATTCTATTAAACAATTACTTGTCTGAGAATAGAATTATTATAAAAGATAGTGAGCTCACTAAACATGATTCATAATCTTCTTCTAGGCTTCTTGTAAACTTGGCCCCATGTGCCTCATTAATCTATTGGAGAATTACTTGTCTGAGAATAGGATTTTGAGGTACGCTTTTCTTTCGTAACGACTTAACGATTTAGTTACTTCATCTTTGTTTTTGGATTCGAACACGGAAAGCAAGATGAAGTAGTCCTGAATAACGACCATGGAATTTTACAAACCAGACTAAACAACGCTATTTCGCCTCTCGTGGCCCTCAATGTTTGCGTTGAATAATCTATATCTATCACAATGATGTAAGAGATTATTCTGGATGCTATGTTTATTTCGTGAGACAATATTGTTTACTTCCTCAGCGGATTTCGAGTGAATTTTGCACAAAAAACTACCACAGTGATTGACGTCTCTATGTACGAGGATCGATCCAGAAATAAGGTTCCCATAATTTTTACAATAATACAAGATCGTTTATTCTCATCAAAATTTACATGGTTGGATAGAGGACACTTAGCTCTATTTTTCTACATAATCGCCATCTCTTTCTAAGCATTTTTGTAGACAGTGTTCCAATTTTTGTATCCCCGTGTCGTAGAACGTTGCCGCCAGCCCGTTCAGATAGCGTTTCACCTCTTCTTTGACTTCATCGTCGTTCTGGAAGCGTTGCCCACTCAAGTGTTCCTTTAACTTGGGGAACAAGTGATAATCACTAGGCGCGAGGTCCGGGCTGTAAGGTGGGTGGGGCATGACAGTCCATTCAAAGTTGGTCAAAAGTTCCTTGGTTTGACGGGAGACATGAGGGCGGGCGTTGTCGTGAAGCAGCGTTACACCTTTTGTCAGTCGTCCTCGCCGGCGGTTCTGGATAGCTCGCCTGAGTTTTCTTAGTGTTGCACAATAACTGTCTGAGTTGATTGTTGTCCCAGGTTCCATGAACTCGATCAGCAGTATCCCCTTGCGATCCCAAAAAACAGTGGCCATGACTTTGCCAGCAGAAGGACTTTGTTTAAACTTCTTTGCGACTGGTGACCCTGAGCGACGCCATTGTTTGGACTTTTCTTTCGTTTCGGGCGTGAAATGAAACACCCACGTTTCGTCTCCCGTAACAATGGAGTCCAACAATCCTTCCCTATCTTCTTGACACTTTTGCAGAAACTGGCGAGCACAGTCAATGCGTTTCTCTTTGTGTTCGACTGTCAGCATACGCGGTACCCATTGAGCACAACACTTGCGATACCCCAATTTTTCAGTCAAAGCTCTTTGAACTGTACCGTAAGAACTCCCAGGAATCCGAGCAACAAGTTCACGGACGGTGATCCTCCTGTTTTCAAGCACTTTGCGTTGGACCATCTCGATCAGCGCCTCCGAAATTGAAGGTCTTCCACTCCGTTCTTCATCGTGGACTTCCTTCCGACCAGCACGTGTTGAATGGTCATACACTTGCCGCCATACACCTCTGTCAACTGTCGATGAATATCCACGGGTGGTGTCTTTTTCGCGTGCAAGAACCTAATTACGGAACGAATCTCGCACACGGCGGGATCAGCAATGGGCACCTCCATCACGGACGGCTACTGAGCCAAGACAGGTGGGAATTCGGAGTAGGGAAACATACCTACACAGCGGTGTTGCCGGATTTCGTCTCACACCTGCCCGTACGGCTGGAGTTCTTTGGGAACCTTATTTCTGGATCGATCCTCGTACAAAGTGTGGGTGATTGGCATGAGGACCCTAGACGACATTAAAATTGTGCAGCATTGACAGTATTTATGGCTAGACTCTGTAGTGCCATTAAATGTTGATATTGTCAAAATGTAGGTAATTTTTAAAATACGCTTTTGAAAAAATCTCACAATATGTTTAAAGCGTTTTGCATATTGTAAATTTACCTTCATATTATCTTTTACAGTTTAAATAATTAATAACGTAAAAGTCATTTTTCTTTCCTTCTTATCGTAAAATTTGAAGCACAATAAACGATAACCTTTTTTTTCGTTATTATCGTGCTTAAGAAAGGAATAGATTATGGAAAAATAAGGAGAGGAATGTAATAATGATAGCAACAATGAAAAGAATAGAACTGACAAAAATGCAATAAATTGGTAACAACGTGCACGTTCAAGAATAACGGCGACATGTGCATGATCCCAAGAGAACTTATCCAGAATCTAATCTCCATTGTATCGCGACATATTATCGGCTATAAGCACCATTTCGTGACATAACGGATTTGCGGAGCCAGTGTCGAGACTCTTCTCCTTCATTTTGCTCGCATATTGTACAAATAGTAAGTTCAGAGGTTAATTAGGACTGTCTTCTTATATGACTATGCATCAACAATCATGTAAAACTGATGAAGAAATGGATATATTCTCGTTAAGGTTATTATCAAACTAGTGGGCTTTTCATATTACACGTAAGTAGAAAATAATAAAATTTGCCATTTGTTTAAATGACTACAGTAATAATGTCTATTCGATTATTATACAGTAAGAGTAAGAGTAAGATAATATATATATATATATATATATATATATATATATATACATGCAATATATACATATATACATGCAACATGAATAGGACCAACTGCATATATGACATTTGTAGTTGGTATAAACATGGTAGCGCGCTGGAATTGTTATTTTCGAAAATAAGAGGGTTGATAAAAAGATGTATGTAGGTACCAAATATAATTTTTGTAAAAGTCAGTGCAAATGTACGTTACTAATGACAATAAGTAGAGTAATTAAACGCCACTTGAATACGACCAATCTACAAAATAAAAGATTCGTTTGCAATAACAAAATACTTTATTGTTCAATAATGAGTACTTTTGCCATTATTTCTTATAACCTCAAATAGTCGGGATGGAATGGAATTATACAGGGTTCTCAAGTAGTCAACGGGAAGTTCCGCCCAACTTCGTTTCAGCGCCTGCTCTAGTTCGTCAGCGCAACTGAATTGGGTAGCATTGGAGTACAATTTACGCGACAACCATCCCCAAACATTTTCTATGATGTTCAGGTCGGGGGAGAGCGATGGCCAATCGAGAACCTCCATGCCTTGTTCTTGAAACCAGCGTCGAACAATGCGCGCGGTGTGAATACTGGCATTATCCTGTTGGAAAATAAATGGCCCACCTGCCATAACGTTGGAAAATTTGTCTTTCACCTGTTGCAGCAGCTGGACGTACTTTTCCGAATTCTGTCTGCCCTTCACTATTACTAAATCAACAGGTCCGTTATAGGAAACAGCTCCCCATACCATGACTGAACCAACATCGGCTCGCCTTCGTGACTGAATCACTTCATCTTTACGTAAATCGTGGAAATAATAAGAAAACCCATCCGGGCCATCTAAATTAAACTTCTTCTCGTCACTGAAAATAACAGTTTGCCATTCTCTTGTCCACCCCATTTTTGCTCGAGCAAACTGAAGACGTGCAGTGCGCTGAAATTCCCTTAAAGGAGGCCGTCGTTTAATTTTCAAACGTTTTAAATGCGGACAGGTCTTCAGTAACTTCTGTACAGTTCTTACCGATGCATTCGTTCCAACGTTATTCGCGATTTGTCTTGCCGTTAATGCCGAATTCGATGCTTCGCGTAATATGGCTCGACGTTCTCTCTTAGTTGTAACGGATGTTGTTCGCCCTTTAAAACGTTTTCCATAATTCTCGGGATCCCTAATAAAATTGTTCACAACCTGGTGTGATCGACTTATTTTCTTTGCAGTAGCCCTTGAGGAATACCCTTCTTGATGGAACGCTTTAATTTTTCCAATTTCTTCCATACTTAAGCACTTCTGTCGTCCCATCGTTGCACAATACCCTTAATTACAGATGTTTGTTTATCCGGATACACGTTGTAACTCGACACTCATCCGGTAGCTTATTATTAAATACTGGTCGTATCCAACCGGCGCGGTGCATTTTATATGTATGTGGTACTTACGTCACCCAATGCATAACGTTAGGCACTATTGCGCAATAATGCGTATTATTTGCCATATCATACCATTACAAACTTGCATTGAATTTTTAGTAAATGAATTGTTTTTCAAACCACCGAAAGCTTGCAACAAGTCGGGTGGTCCTATTCATGTTGCGCGGAGTGTATATATACATATATATATATATATATATATATATATATATATGTATTTACACATATTATCTTACATTTACTGCATCTGTAATGCATTGAAACGTTGATTCAGAATGTTCAACAACAGTTTGAAATATCTAGTAAATCAAAATTGATTTGACCGGAATGTACTGTAAATTTGATGTTTACCACATCGATCGTCACACCAAAAATAACTCAAATCTTCCTTAAACTAAAATACACGTATATCACAGTACTAAATATACTAGGTGTACCGGAAAGTCATTACCGGTTTTTATTTTCGTAAAAAACTATATAATTTTGAAGATAATGGAAAAATTTGTTTATTCAAATATGAATTTATATAGAAGGTACGCAGAAGCTTAAACACGGCTAGACTATGTGTGCAAAGCTGAAAGAAGGCTATGAAGAATAATTTGGAATAAAAACACAGTTTTATTTGGAATAAAACTGTGTTTTCTTTGTCAAGTTGAGAACATTCAAGAGGGAAGCTCTGGAACACATATCAATTTTTGCATATTGTAATCATATTTAAGTTCTTAGCAGATTTCCATACCACTTTACCCACGTAATATTAACAAGCTTTATGGTTGATGTTTTTTACTGATCTTAATATTCTAATTGTTTTTCCAGTAAAGGATGTGCCTTCTTATTTCTTATTATTAACAAGCATTATTGTTCATAATAAATAGGTATCGACTTCAGACATTACCTCGTCGTTTGAGTCACATGCATGTAGAAAATTGTAATTTTATCGGTATTTTTGTGACGAATTCGTCTGAAAACCAGAACACCATCATTCTTGTTACTGAGTACCATTACGTCATTACATTCATGTTCCTTTTTTCCCTCCTTTGATCTAGTTCCCATTCATATCGAAAATAATCACAGCTAGTTTCTTGATACACATACTTAAAACGGATACTATCCTAACGCCGTAACTAATGACAACCATTTCATACATCTTGACACGCCACTCTGTTACACAAAATTCATATAAGCGGATGTATGTAAATCAGGTATGTAACGGCGGCTTGTTAGTCGAATGGTTACAATTTCATTCAACGCACACGCACACACATGTACATGTAACACGCAATAGAACATACATACGTACATACACTCCTTCTGATCATTAGAAGGACTCAAACGCGGAACAACTAAACCATACCTAAAGTCTACGGATCATAACAATGATCTGTACACACGCTAGACCACGGTTTTATCAATACTTTTATTTCTAGGCAGTCTTTCTATGCGTCAGGAATATGTTGGCGTGTCGTTTGTACTTGTACTTATGCCACTTCGTTACTTGTTCGAATAGCATTGACACATAAAACGCATGATTAGTCAATGTTCGGCTTCGCAGTGCTACAACTGAAATCATCACTCTGCGATCGATCACATTTCGAATACCTCTACGTTATTGTTAAAAAAGACGTACTTATGTATGTATGTAAATAGATATATGTATACGTATATACACAGTTGTCTGTGTGTAAAGAGTATATATATATATATATATATATATATATATATATATATATATTTATTTATATACTATCGCTCATAAGTATTTGGTCACCCGTGTTTCATTACAGTTTCTATAGAAAAGTTGTAATTAAAAAATTTATTTCTGTAGTAAGAAATAGTTTCATAGTGAACACTAAAATCTATAAAAGCTTAATCAAAGATAATTATCTTACTACCCTATTATTCACAATGAATGATACTACCCTAATAAAATCGATTGCTATGATTTTATTTTAAGGTAGGGTGTTATTGGATTGGGAATATTGGCAAAATTGCAGTTAGTTTTTTTGAGGAGCTTATAGTGATGACATCGTGTGTTTCGAAGTTAGAAATGCCTAAACGGAAAGAATCGAGAGTAGGAACACGATCGTTTATAATCGCATGTCATAAAACTGGCAAACGCAACCGCGAAATTGCCACAGAATTTAAATTAAATCAGTCCACCGTGGGTTATATCATCAAAAAGCACCGCGAATATGGAAGTGTGTTGAGCAGAACCCGAAAAGGCAAACCAAGGGCAACAATCTCAGCAGAAGATCTTGCAATGGTGGTGACAAGCAAGAGAAATAGACGAAAAACAGCCCCAGACATCACAGCAGAAATTAATGCTGTTCGTCGAAAACTCATGTGTTTCCACAGTTAAATGGCAATTAAAAGAAGCCGGTCTTCATGGACGAATTGCTATGCAGAAACCGTTTCTACGCAAGCAAAACAAGCAAACACGTTTAAAGTGGGCACGCGATCACCAAAATTGGACCATAGAAGACTGGAATAAAGTATTGTAGACCAATGAATCCAAATTCGAGATTTTCGGTTCACGAAGACGTGTTTTCGTGAGGAAGTCTGTGGGTGAGCGTACTCGAGAAGAAAGCGTAGAACCTACTGTTAAGTACAGTGGAAGTTCAGTCATGATATGGGGTTGCTTTTCTGGATAAAATGTGGGCGATCTCATAAAAATCGAAGGTATACTAAAAAAAAGAACAGTATAAACGCATATTAGAGGAAAACGCAATCCCCTCTGGAATTAAAATTTCGGGTCAGAATTTTATCTTCCAACAAGATAATGACCCGAAACACACTTCCAAACTATGCCGGGAATATTTGCAGAAATTGGAGAACGAGGGAATCATAAAAATTATAATTATGGCGTAACCTCCCCAGAGTCCCGATTTAAACCCCATCGAGTTGCTGTGGGAAGAACTTGACCGAGAGGTAAGGAAATCGACCCCCACATCTGCTGTTAATATGTGAAAGAATCTGCAAGAGGCATGGGGTAAAATAAAGCCTGAGACATTACGAAAATTAATCGAATGCCTCAATTGTGTGCTGTAGTGATTAAAAATAAAGGAGGGCATATAGACAAGTCTAAAATTTAGATAAATATATTATACAACAATTTATTTAGGATATAAACATTTATATTTTTCATATATGTAAATAATAAGAAGATATTAGTATTTCAATTTTGATATTTGTTACAATTTGAGGGTTAAATGCGAGTGACCAACTACTTATGAGCGATAGTGTACTTTATACACCATCTTTGTAGCCAATCCCATCGCTTGTTTTGTTTAAGTTCTAAGCTAGCCAACTTAAAACAAGTATTAAATAAAGTAAGTACATAAATTGTGATTGTTATTTTATACAATCATTAATAAAATATTAAATTCATAAATATAAACCATAAAAATTTCATTATAACAATATACATACATACATACTGATATGTGTGTGTGTGCATCTCAATATTCTGAGAATATAGAATGTCTGACGGAAAGAGAATGTCCTCACCATTGTAAAACGAACAGGCAGTGCCTCGTGTCAAAATAAACTTCGTGCTGTTGTGAAAGTGATACTAGTGACATGTACTGAGTCTAAAAACAATTTCGCTGGAAATGTTTAGAAAAACTTCGAACTACGAAGAAAGTGCAGCATGTACACTCTTACTTACATGAGTTCGAGGGATTTTAAGAAGCATAAAATACTTTTACAAGTAATTCAGTAATTCTAATCTTGTTACTATAACGTTTATACAATTATTTACGAGAAGAACCAGAAAAAAGATGTGCATAGACTTGATAGAAACAATAATTGTGTATTGCCTAGTAACATTCAGTAGTAACAACATTTTTCTACTTATGTGTTAAATTTGACTTTAATTCGTTCATTTTTATGTGCTTCATAGAGCATTACGCAACAAAAAATAGTAAACTTAGAACATGGCACTGTCATCAAAATTTTGACAAATGTACAAAATTCTCCTAAAAGCATTCACAAACGAATAATTCCAGTGTACAGTGACGATGCTCCGTCATTTCTTAATGTGAAATATTGATCGAAACAGTTTCGATGGAGTCGTGTATCCATTAATGTTGGATACATGCCAAAAGGGATATAATAATAGCAATCACCTATGACAGTTAACAAAATTACGTATGACTACTGACCAAAAATATTCAGGCTTGTAAAACAAACAAGCCCTTCTCTGACGTGCAAGTTCACAAGCCAGTCAAAGCCCAACCTATCCTCCACGAGTAAAATTTCTTTGAGCTGAACCACCTACCAAAAAGTCTGGATTGAGCTCCATCCAACTTCTTTTTATTTAGAAATTTGAAAAAACACCTCAGAGGACGTCATATTCCAGACAATGACTTTAAAGGTAGATTGATGTTATTTTGAACGCCAACGGAAATAACTATACAATTATACAAAAAAGCCGCTAGTTTTTTGTTTCATTGTTAGATAAAAAAATTTTTTAGTTTCCTTTGTACATTACTATTGCGTAATATTTTCATTTAAAAATGAAAACGTTGATAATCTCATTTAGCTAACCTGGTGCTTTACTCACTTTATGGCATGTATTTAAATAAATTAAAATACATAAATCAACAAGTGCTTTTCAAAAGAATGCAGTTTTCTTTAAGGTGTAACGCACTTTATTTTTAAGTTGCATTTACGCAAGCGAAGCTTTATGCACTAAAATAAATAACAGTAATTCCACTATTCCATCCCTTAACAGCTTTTTGTTACACAAAATCGTAGGCATCCTTAGATATCGATTGATGATATTGATGTCTATAAACCGTTTCTCTGATAGATGATAATATACTTTGTTTTTATTAAAATGTATGATACTCACACACTCTTAATTTAACATTACAAAACCCTAAAAGTCGCAGTAATCACCGATACTAGAAAATCGTTTAATTCTCAATCAAACATTAATATAGATAGGATTATCTATTTGATTGACAATTGCAGTGGTACGCGTAATTTTTTTGTATAAAATAATCGTTTCTGCGCAGTCATTGGCGGGGACGATATATTTCGAAAGCGTTCGGATATACCCAAAGTTGAGATTCATATGCGTATGGTATGTGTATGACTGCTGGATTAGATTGATGATGGCGATTCGACGGCGTTCTTTGTTATGTTCGACGAGTGTTAATAGATTTCTTAACCAATTTTCGACATTAGAATACACTGGCACTATTATTAAATGTATTGTTTGCAATATCAACATTTTACTGTACAGTATTTTTGTGTGAAAAAAACATGTTAAATAGCAAACACCACCGATTAAATGCGCAACGTAATATACCATATTATATCATAAATTTATATACGACTTTATTTTTATGTTAAGTGTGTGCAACATTCCACAAAATATTGTAGACAAGAAGAATTTCGAAACTTCTGAGAGAAATACTTTCCGGAATTGAGATTGCTAACAAGAGGTCAATTACAGTATAATTTTCCTCGTGTGAAAGACACTGTTACAGATCAAGTAAAAGCAGAGTTAAAAGATCAAAAAATATGGATGATGGTAGATGAAACAACGGATGCAAGAAAGAATAGTATTTTAAATGTGTTAGTGCTTGGCTCTTCTTTCACGACTACTACAGAAGACAAACGCGAAAAGGATAATAAAACCTATAAAACATACCTTTGGGAAGTTCAATATTTCGGCAACCCAACTTGTAATGTTGGTTACAGATGAGGATTCGAATATGGTTAAAGCTGGAAAGTTACTAAAACAATCTTATCCTCAATTGCTTCATGTAACCTGTTTGCTCCATGCATGTCATCTTGTAGCTGAATTTATTAGAAACAGTTATCCAAATACAATAGTTTTTACCAAAAAAGTTTTTATTAAATTTCTAAAACGCATTTGTGGGTTTAAAACGGCTGGTCCGGACTTTTCTCAGCCACTACAGCCGGAGACCGTGGCTTGAAACTGTTTTATATTATGAGAAATTTTTACACATTATTAAACCTTGCATCTTAAATTTAAATCAGCAAGATGCTCAAGCAATTTCAGTAAGCCAGCGGCTGGTTTCAGATACCGAAATCCATAAAAGATATTTTAGGATAAAATTTAAATAAAAAGTTTGAAAAACAGGATTGTCGTATTTAAAAGAAAACGACAAATTTTCGCCCACTACTTACTATTGCAAGAATATAAATTGATTAATTATTTATTTTTGATCTTATTACATACATATATTTTATAAATATGCCCAGCAAACGGTGAAACAGTTATCAGGAAACGAGCATACTAATATCGTTGACGCCGATTTATATATGCAATTATCTACCACAAGGTTAACTCTTCGACGTGCAAAACATACTATGTCAATAAATTTGCCATTATTCCAGTAACGACATTTATTTCAATACAATGCACACATATTTACTGTGCCTGAAATAAGCCCTCGTAAATACATGGCGGCTTGCAAAAGCACTGCTAATTAATGTTGTTGATGTTCAATGTTAAAAAAGGACGGTTATCGAGAATGCGATGCTTGCATTCAATCCATTCATTTCATTAAAAATGGTGTTTTTACTTTTTATAATATCAACCATTATTTGATATTCAAACAATGAACTTCCATAATTTATTTGCATATAAAAATTTAATCGAAAGAATAGTATATAATTTCTAATACAGAAAAGTTGTTACGAGGATTGTCGTATCTCTGGATTTAATGACTGCATCGTGAAGTTTGTCATTTTTGACAATATATTTACCTTAACGGTTTTATTATCTGGTCGCTATTTCTATTGTTGACAGTAACTTGAAAATTTTCTGTCAGCGGAAAAATGGAATTAACTCAAGAACATTTTCGTGCAATTATTTTTCATAATTTTAGGCATGGATTATCCCAACAAGAATGCATCGACGAGCTGAATTCTTAATATGGTGATGAAGCACCATCGAAAACTTGGTTGGCGTTCTTTGGACAATGAATTTGTTAAAGATCGTCCCACAAATATCGTTATGTCGGAAAATATTAATGCAGTGTCTGATTGATAATGCATGTGACATACCGTGAGATCGAGGCATCTCTAGGTATTAATAACACCAGTGTGCATAAGATCCTGCATGAACATTTAGCCATTAAAAAGCTATGTTCAAAAAAGAACTCGAGTTGATTGGTGCCAAGAAATTCACAAAAAATACAATGGCGGTGCTTCAAAGAACATTTATAAAGTCGTCACAGGTGATGAATCTTGGATCTATACGTATGAGCCCGATAGTAAATAGTAGTCAACTGTGTAGGTATTCCAAGATGAGCCAAAACCAATAGAAGTTGTTCACGCTCGAAGCACATCAAAACAAATGGTCGTCTGTTTTTTCGGAAAAACCGGTGACGTTGAAACCGTGCCTTTAGAGGGTTGTAGAACGGTCAATTCCGAATGGTACTCTACTATTTGTTTACCAAAAGTTTTTGAAGAAACAAGGAAAAAAAAACCGAAACCGATAAATCATTCTCTACCATGATAATGCGAGCTCTCACAGGTCGGTTCAAACAATTGAATATTTAACCGGGCAAAACATTGAATTGATGAGCCATCCGCTGTACAGCCCTGAACTAGCACCCTGTGATTTCTTTTTGTTCCCACACGTGAAGAATAAACTTCGTGGGAAACGGTTTTCTACGCCGGAAGAGGCAGTTGAGGTATTCAAAACTCATATTTTGGAGATACCGCCTCCACAGTGCAATGCATTTTGGATTAGTTTAAACGAATGCAAAAGTGAATTGATTTTCAAGGAGAATAGTTTGAATATTGAGTTTGATCTTTATTCCGCCACTGGTTCGTTTGCAATCGCCTACTATAGAGTTTCGTAATTTTCTTTAACCTCCTACCATTTTCTATTTGGAAATTATATAATACACTCTACATCATATTATTCTATTATTACATGTATTTTCATAGTAACGTAGTAAAATTGCTATTCCTTTAGCAAAACATATTAATACCAATAATGCCAAACATATTTTAATAGCTAATTGTCACCCCTTCAATACTTAACGCCCCCCATGCACAAATATAATTCGTGTGCCTCAAAGCGACAGCATTTTACGCTTTAGAAAAATTTGTCTGCCTAAAATTCGAATATTTTATCATGCAATAATTACAGACTACGTATACAAAATATTTATTTCGCATACCAATGTGCTATCATACAGCGAACAAATTCATAACTATGCTAAACAGTTCTAAGAAGACTACTGCACATACAAGTTCAGGGTGAATATTCCTCAGGTTATAATATGTAAATTATATTTTAAAGCTACGTTAAACGGAAGTGAGGGGGAGAGAGACTCATCTATTAGCACCATCCTTCAGTACATTGTGGTAACAGGTGAAATTTGGTTAAATTCTAATGTCAGATCTAATTTGAAAGTTACAGCAGTGTAAATATAGTGTCTAATGGAAGTTCCTAAAATACATAAATAGTTATTAGAAATATTAAAATTAAGCCATATTGTCTCAAGTATATAAAGTTTAACTGCATGAATTTTCTATCCAGATTCAAAAAATTGCGATCTTTTGTTAAGAAACAGATTTCGAAAGCGTATACTGGTAGAAATAGTGGATTCAGTTAATGCAAAATGTATTTATTCAACGACTGTTTTTAGTCACCTATTAGCAATGTACCGAGCATGTTCTGCCTTCGAACATATTGCTCTAGTTTATATCCATTAATTAAAACTCAACTGTTATTATATCGACATGGTTTCATTAATAGAAGATCTACAATATCTGGTATGATTTTTTTATTCAATATTTAAGTGAAGTCTTGATTGTGGGTGGTCAGGTGGATGTCCTGTTTGCCGATTTTGCCAAAGGCTTCGATCGCTTTGACAATTCTACGAGTATGCCTCCATTCAAACTACTTTCTTTCGCCTTTTTTACTGAATTACTTCAATTTTTTAATTCTTATCTTGGTAATCGATTGAGCTGTGTCTCCTATAACATTTCACTTATGTATATGCTTGGCAATATCCGGTATAGCACAGGATTCCAATTTGCGACCGTTGATTTTTATCGTCTTTCCGAATTATCATGCAATATTGCAATGTAATTACTGGTTCTCGATATTTAGGGTAAATTCGACGGATGAGGTTTACCAAACACTTCAATACGCTAAGATAATATTCAGCATTAATAGTTTCTACTATTGGAAACATTATTTGTTGGTAATCTTCTTGTAATTGTGGATAACATGAGCATTTTTTTGATTTTTGACTTGTGTTAACGAGGTTTTTGGATTTCATTCATCTGGTGACCGCAACTCAGAAGTTTCTTAAATTGAAGGCACCATATCTGGTCATCAGTTAAATTCATTTTTAAGAAGTTTGAGTTTCCTAATTATTTCTTTGCAATGCCTAATTCTGTACAATTCACCTACACGATGTGAAATTAAAATACAATAAATTATTGTGTTTGGTACACCGAGTTCCTTTAATAAGAGTCTTGTTGAATATTTTTTCGAAATTTTCACAAAATCATACGTCAGCATCCTCTTATAACATCGTTGATCGATATTGATCGACCTCAAAATTTATCATCCACATCTTTTATGCCGTTTTTGAATCATCGATGCCATTAAAAACCTGGTATTTGTGTTAAAAAAAATTTTCCTCATGCGCGATTTTAGGCATTTAGAGAGTTTCACTAGCATTTCTATCATTTTTAACATAGAATTTAGTGTTGATTTGTGTTCTTTATTGATTTTTCGACCAAGGTTGACCGAGGTAACACTAGTATCCCTTAAATACATCATATCTTTGCTTCTAATAAAGGAAATATGAAATTTTTATAGATAATTGAGGAAAGTTGACATTTCATAAACCAATCTCGAACTAATAGATGGCGCTACTTATATCGTTATATCATTAAAACCATTTCCGTAATTTTGGAGATATATTAATTAATACTATCGTTTACGATACATTTTTTTTATATTCGAATATACGAATACAAAGAAATACGTAGAATAATTCATATGAATCACTGTAATTTTTATTATTCGTTGGGTGATTTTTGCATAACACAACTTGATTAATTAAATACGTGGGCTCTCTTTTAAGTTTTGCATATAAAACTGGAATAAAACAGTAGAGAGCTTTCAGAGGCTTCATCGTTTTTCGAAGTATTCTTCACGAAGATTAATGCACTTGTGCATGCGCTCGAATTAACTCAAGAAGCAGTTATTCCACTCATTTGTTGATACAGCCAAAATTGCATTTTTGAAAATATCGACTGCCTGTTCTGACGACTGGAACCTTTTTTCGAAGCTCAGCGATATCTTGCGGCAAACAAATGGTTATATACCAATCGGCAGTAACAATACTTTGTGGAGGAATTGTTGCTACATGACCTGCTTTCGAGACGAATGTCGTGACCATATTTTTGAAGACACTTCAAGAATGGATGACTTGTGCCGACTTTTCTTCACCTTGGAATACTCACTACTGACAATATTGTACACGTTTTTAGAGTTTCCGACATTGAAGCGATCTAGAGTTTTTTGACACCAATTCACCCTAGCTGCTTTCTGTTTTTCAGTTAACACATACAGTATCCAACGGAAAACTAATTTTTCTGCACACAATTCTTCATCCAAAATTTTTTGAATTGAGGTCTCTGAAATCCCCAATAATGCTAGCGATGTCACATGTCGATCATCGTGTATACTCTTGCGTACAGCATCGACGTTTTCCTGAGTGACTGCTGTTTTTGGTGAACCTACTCTTGGACCGTTGCTAAGAATCCGTCCACGTTTGAATTCTCCATACCAACGAGAAGTTATTGACTAATGTGGTTATTCATTGCCGAAAACAGAAACCAACTTTTCTTGTTGAAGTGATATTTTTGAACATTATAAACTAATATTCCGCGAAAATGTTCATTTGTCAACTAACTTGTCAACCTTGACAGTTTGTTGTAGCTACAACATTACACGTATCGTACTGAAACTTTGAGTTTAGGTTAACTAGAGATGAAGGTTAATGTTTAGTACTGACATTTGATTAGTTGCGTCCTCTATGTCCCATTACGCAAAACTTAAGCGATATACCACGTATTTTGTTTGTCTTTTACATTGCAGACCATTTCAAAAATGTGCAAAACGATTTCTGCATTTAAATTGATAACCTTTTCGTAGCTTTAACTGTACATAACCCACAGATAAGCCAATATATACATTTCTAAGCTATTATCTTAATATCTAGTGAGAATTTAACATGCACTATGATTTATAATGTACATAATCTTAGAAATTTATATTTATCTCCGTTAGTTTGTTGATCTGTTCTCACAATTACATATTGAAATAAAAGGTGCATGCAAAATTCTTCTCTGGCTAATAATAAGTTTCAACATGCATGCATACATGCAAGCACATCCACATATAAATTCAGAAAATTACTCCTTACAATTTTCGCATAACTACTCTAAGATGTAAGCAATCAATAAGTACTTCTGAGAAACCATGCACATTACTAGCATTCGACACATACACTTAATAATAGGTGAGAACAACTCCAGATAAATAAACGCCAATTTAATAACATATTTTCTTCTGACGCGAGTAACTATTCGTTAATATTATCTTTTCTTGTGTTAGTCCAAGTGCGATGCGTAGGTATACGTTCTTAGCAACAATTATGTTTTGTCTGATGAATCGAAAACATATTTTAAAGTAGGTCGAACCACGTCGAGGCAATATAATGTGCTATACTCAATAAATAGCATGCATTCTGTGTAATTTAAAAGACGTTCTATTTCTACATGTAGTATATACAGGGTGCCGCAAAAATAACGCCCAAATAGAGTTATTGTTTTAAGTACTACGAAGCCCGAATTCAAAACTTTTTATTTTGACTCTAAAGAAAATCTCAATTTTTTCAAAGGGGTATACTCGCAAAAATTGTTATTTTTCAAAAGTTGTTGCACATTAACGAATGTTCGTATGCTGACTTTTCCAAGGTCCTAAAAACGATTTCGATGTCAAAATTCATCTGGTTATTGTAGCTTGATCCTGAGAGAATAGTATATTAAAAAACCCAGTCAAAATGTGAACTTTTAAAAGCGTTCATGGATTATTCTTAAAGTTTGAATGATTTTTGCTATGAGCAATAGAAATTTTGTAATCTTCTGGTCTAGAGTTATTGTTTTAAGTACTACGAAGCCCGAATTCAAAACTTTTTATTTTGACGAAAATCTCAATTTTTTCAAAGGGGTATACTCGCAAAAATTGTTATTTTTCAAAAGTTGTTGCACATTAACGAATGTTCGTATGCTGACTTTTCCAAGGTCCTAAAAACGATTTCGATGTCAAAATTCATCTAGTTATTGTAGCTTGATCCTGAGAGAATAGTATATTAAAAAACCCAGTCAAAATGTGAACTTTTAAAAGCGTTCATGGATTATTCTTAAAGTTTGAATGATTTTTGCTATGAGCAATAGAAATTTTGTAATCTTCTGGTCTAGAGTTATTGTTTTAAGTACTACGAAGCCCGAATTCAAAACTTTTTATTTTGACGAAAATCTCAATTTTTTCAAAGGGGTATACTCGCAAAAATTGTTATTTTTCAAAAGTTGTTGCACATTAACGAATGTTCGTATGCTGACTTTTCCAAGGTCCTAAAAACGATTTCGATGTCAAAATTCATCTGGTTATTGTAGCTTGATCCTGAGAGAATAGTATATTAAAAAACCCAGTCAAAATGTGAACTTTTAAAAGCGTTCATGGATTATTCTTAAAGTTTGAATGATTTTTGCTATGAGCAATAGAAATTTTGTAATCTTCTGGTCTAGAGTTATTGTTTTAAGTACTACGAAGCCCGAATTCAAAACTTTTTATTTTGACGAAAATCTCAATTTTTTCAAAGGGGTATACTCGCAAAAATTGTTATTTTTCAAAAGTTGTTGCACATTAACGAATGTTCGTATGCTGACTTTTCCAAGGTCCTAAAAACGATTTCGATGTCAAAATTCATCTGGTTATTGTAGCTTGATCCTGAGAGAATAGTATATTAAAAAACCCAGTCAAAATGTGAACTTTTAAAAGCGTTCGTGGATTATTTTTAAAGTTTGAATGATTTTTGCTATGAGCAATAGAAATTTCGTAATCTTCTGGTCTAGAGTTATTGTTTTAAGTACTACGAAGCCCGAATTCAAAACTTTTTATTTTGACGAAAATCTCAATTTTTTCAAAGGGGTATACTCGCAAAAATTGTTATTTTTCAAAAGTTGTTGCACATTAACGAATGTTCGTATGCTGACTTTTCCAAGGTCCTAAAAACGATTTCGATGTCAAAATTCATCTGGTTATTGTAGCTTGATCCTGAGAGAATAGTATATTAAAAAACCCAGTCAAAATGTGAACTTTTAAAAGCGTTCGTGGATTATTTTTAAAGTTTGAATGATTTTTGCTATGAGCAATAGAAATTTCGTAATCTTCTGGTCTAGAGTTATTGTTTTAAGTACTACGAAGCCCGAATTCAAAACTTTTTATTTTGACGAAAATCTCAATTTTTTCAAAGGGGTATACTCGCAAAAATTGTTATTTTTCAAAAGTTGTTGCACATTAACGAATGTTCGTATGCTGACTTTTCCAAGGTCCTAAAAACGATTTCGATGTCAAAATTCATCTGGTTATTGTAGCTTGATCCTGAGAGAATAGTATATTAAAAAACCCAGTCAAAATGTGAACTTTTAAAAGCGTTCATGGATTATTTTTAAAGTTTGAATGATTTTTGCTATGAGCAATAGAAATTTCGTAATCTTCTGGTCTAGAGTTATTGTTTTAAGTACTACGAAGCCCGAATTCAAAACTTTTTATTTTGACGAAAATCTCAATTTTTTCAAAGGGGTATACTCGCAAAAATTGTTATTTTTCAAAAGTTGTTGCACATTAACGAATGTTCGTATGCTGACTTTTCCAAGGTCCTAAAAACGATTTCGATGTCAAAATTCATCTGGTTATTGTAGCTTGATCCTGAGAGAATAGTATATTAAAAAACCCAGTCAAAATGTGAACTTTTAAAAGCGTTCGTGGATTATTTTTAAAGTTTGAATGATTTTTGCTATGAGCAATAGAAATTTTGTAATCTTCTGGTCTAGAGTTATTGTTTTAAGTACTACGAAGCCCGAATTCAAAACTTTTTATTTTGACGAAAATCTCAATTTTTTCAAAGGGGTATACTCGCAAAAATTGTTATTTTTCAAAAGTTGTTGCACATTAACGAATGTTCGTATGCTGACTTTTCCAAGGTCCTAAAAACGATTTCGATGTCAAAATTCATCTAGTTATTGTAGCTTGATCCTGAGAGAATAGTATATTAAAAAACCCAGTCAAAATGTGAACTTTTAAAAGCGTTCATGGATTATTCTTAAAGTTTGAATGATTTTTGCTATGAGCAATAGAAATTTTGTAATCTTCTGGTCTAGAGTTATTGTTTTAAGTACTACGAAGCCCGAATTCAAAACTTTTTATTTTGACGAAAATCTCAATTTTTTCAAAGGGGTATACTCGCAAAAATTGTTATTTTTCAAAAGTTGTTGCACATTAACGAATGTTCGTATGCTGACTTTTCATCTGGTTAAGGATCCCCAGTCAAGGTCCTAAAAATAGTATATTAAAAAACCCAGCAAAATGTGAACTTTTAAAAGCGTTCATGGATTATACGATTTCGATGTCAAAATTCATCTAAAATTCATTATTGTAGCTTGATCCTGAGAGAATAGTATATTAAAAAACC
Organism: Dermolepida albohirtum; assembly: GCA_031893035.1. NCBI lineage: Eukaryota > Metazoa > Arthropoda > Insecta > Coleoptera > Scarabaeidae > Dermolepida > Dermolepida albohirtum. The sequence continues at coordinate 27,423 of JAVIWB010004674.1, read as the reverse complement.
CAGTCAAAATGTGAACTTTTAAAAGCGTTCATGGATTATTCTTAAAGTTTGAATGATTTTTGCTATGAGCAATAGAAATTTTGTAATCTTCTGGTCTAGAGTTATTGTTTTAAGTACTACGAAGCCCGAATTCAAAACTTTTTATTTTGACGAAAATCTCAATTTTTTCAAAGGGGTATACTCGCAAAAATTGTTATTTTTCAAAAGTTGTTGCACATTAACGAATGTTCGTATGCTGACTTTTCCAAGGTCCTAAAAACGATTTCGATGTCAAAATTCATCTGGTTATTGTAGCTTGATCCTGAGAGAATAGTATATTAAAAAACCCAGTCAAAATGTGAACTTTTAAAAGCGTTCGTGGATTATTTTTAAAGTTTGAATGATTTTTGCTATGAGCAATAGAAATTTCGTAATCTTCTGGTCTAGAGTTATTGTTTTAAGTACTACGAAGCCCGAATTCAAAACTTTTTATTTTGACGAAAATCTCAATTTTTTCAAAGGGGTATACTCGCAAAAATTGTTATTTTTCAAAAGTTGTTGCACATTAACGAATGTTCGTATGCTGACTTTTCCAAGGTCCTAAAAACGATTTCGATGTCAAAATTCATCTAGTTATTGTAGCTTGATCCTGAGAGAATAGTATATTAAAAAACCCAGTCAAAATGTGAACTTTTAAAAGCGTTCGTGGATTATTTTTAAAGTTTGAATGATTTTTGCTATGAGCAATAGAAATTTAGTAATCTTCTGGTCTAGAGTTATTGTTTTAAGTACTACGAAGCCCGAAATTCAAAACTTTTTATTTTGACGAAAATTTCAATTTTTTCAAAGGGGTATACTCGCAAAAATTGTTATTTTTCAAAAGTTGTTGCACATTAACGAATGTTCGTATGCTGACTTTTCCAAGGTCCTAAAAACGATTTCGATGTCAAAATTCATCTGGTTATTGTAGCTTGATCCTGAGAGAATAGTATATTAAAAAACCCAGTCAAAATGTGAACTTTTAAAAGCGTTCATGGATTATTTTTAAAGTTTGAATGATTTTTGCTATGAGCAATAGAAATTTAGTAATCTTCTGGTCTAGAGTTATTGTTTTAAGTACTACGAAGCCCGTATTCAAAACTTTTTATTTTGACGAAAATCTCAATTTTTTCAAAGGGGTATACTCGCAAAAATTGTTATTTTTCAAAAGTTGTTGCACATTAACGAATGTTCGTATGCTGACTTTTCCAAGGTCCTAAAAACGATTTCGATGTCAAAATTCATCTAAGTTATTGTAGCTTGATCCTGAGAGAATAGTATATTAAAAAACCCAGTCAAAATGTGAACTTTTAAAAGCGTTCATGGATTATTTTTAAAGTTTGAATGATTTTTGCTGTGAGCAATAGAAATTTAGTACTTTGCTGGTCTAGAGTTATTGTTTCACGTACTACGAAGCTGAAATTCAAAACTTTTTATTTTGACGAAAATTTCAATTTTTTCAAAGGGGTATACTCGCAAAAATTGTTATTTTTAAAAAGTTGTTGCACATTAACGAATGTTCGTATGCTGACTTTTCCAAGGTCCTAAAAACGATGTCGATGTCAAAATTCATCTAAGTAGTTTAGCTTGATCCTGAGGGCCTAGAAAATTAAAAAACCCAGTCAAAATGTGAACTTTTAAATGCGTTCATAGATTATTTTTAAAGTTTGAATGATTTTTGCTATGAGCAATAGAAATTTAGTACTTTGCTGGTCTAGAGTTATTGCTTCACGTACTACGAAGCTGAAATTCAAAACTTTTTATTTTGACGAAAATTTCAATTTTTTCAAAGGGGTATACTCGCAAAAATTGTTATTTTTCAAAAGTTGTTGCACATTAACGAATGTTCGTATGCTGACATTTTCGAAGGTCCTAAAAACGATGTCGATGTCAAAATTCATCTAAGTATTTTAGCTTGATTCTGAGGGAATAGAAAATTAAAAAACCCAGTCAAAATGTGAACTTTTAAATGCGTTTATAGATTATCTTTAAAGTTTGAATGATTTTCGGTGTGAGCAATAGAAATTTAGTACTTTGCTGGTCTAGAGTTATTGCTTCACGTACTATGAAGCTGAAATTCAAAACTTTTTATTTTGACGAAAATTTCAATTTTTTCAAAGGGGTATACTCGCAAAAATTGTTATTTTTCAAAAGTTGTTGCACATTAACGAATGTTCGTATGCTGACATTTTCGAAGGTCCTAAAAACGATGTCGATGTCAAAATTCATCTAAGTATTTTAGCTTGATCCTGAGGGAATAGAAAATTAAAAAACCCAGTCAAAATGTGAACTTTTAAATGCGTTCATAGATTATCTTTAAAGTTTGAATGATTTTCGGTGTGAGCAATAGAAATTTAGTACTTTGCTGGTCTAGAGTTATTGCTTCACGTACTATGAAGCTGAAATTCAAAACTTTTTATTTTGACGAAAATTTCAATTTTTTCAAAGGGGTATACTCGCAAAAATTGTTATTTTTCAAAAGTTGTTGCACATTAACGAATGTTCGTATGCTGACATTTTCGAAGGTCCTAAAAACGATGTCGATGTCAAAATTCATCTAAGTATTTTAGCTTGATCCTGAGGAAATAGATATTAAAAAACCCAGTCAAAATGTGAACTTTTAAATGCGTTCATGGATTATTTTTAAAGTTTGAATGATTTTCGGTGTGAGCAATAGAAATTTAGTATTTTGCTGGTCTAGAGTTATTGCTTCACGTACTACGAAGCTGAAATTCAAAACTTTTTATTTTGACGAAAATTTCAATTTTTTCAAAGGGGTATACTCGCAAAAATTGTTATTTTTCAAAAGTTGTTGCACATTAACGAATGTTCGTATGCTGACATTTTCGAAGGTCCTAAAAACGATGTCGATGTCAAAATTCATCTAACTATTTAGTTTGATTCTGAGGGAATAGTAAATTAAAAAAACCCAGTCAAAATGTAAGCTTTTAAATGCGTTCATGGATTATGTTTAAAGTTTGGATGATTTTCGGTGTGAGCACCACAAGGAAATAATTCGAACAAACAAATTAATATATGTTATATGTATGTGCTTCCACCAACATAATCTGCATAATATCGAAAATGTAAAAGCAGTTCGTCTACAGATAACTTTTTAACTTGCAACATTGAAAGTCAAAAATGTTTTAAATACACTACAGGCAATAAATATTTGATGTCCTGAAATATTACATCATTGTAATACATTTAAGTGGTCAGCTGATCAGATAGCAATCCCTCTTGTAATCTAGTATGGTAACTGGAGTTTCCTTTACAAAAAAAAAAATTCTTCTGTTTTAATTATAGCGACAAACCTCCAGAATATACATAAAGTAAATCTTCAAACTCTTAAACGTCTTCATACAAAAATTGTAACAGCGTTAATTTTAATTGCCCTTTTTACAATCCAGAAGCCATAGACGAATTTATAGCAGTTGCAACTTGTATAAAAATAAAGTCACGAAAGATATGTTACACAAGAAAGTGTGAAATAGCTTGAGCATACGACTGCAGAAAATGTTCTAAGAAGGTTTGAAATATCCACATCGAGATTAGCACAAAGAGTGTGGAAAATGGAAATCCCAAGGAAAAAAAGAAATCAATCCAAGAAGAGGTGAAACGACGTAAAAATCTAGTTGAATTTGATGGAGCCTGTGGTTGATTGACTTGATCAATAAGGTTGATATATAACCCCTTTCCACAATTAACTATTTGTAAATTCTGTATACGCATTTCGACAACCAAGTTGTCATCATCAGCAGATAATTTCAAAGTGTCGCACCTGGTAAAACACGGCGAAAAAATTGTACGAAAAAACAAACTCCGTACGCGATCCGCACCGTTGAAAACCAAGATGTGCACTGTGTCTGTTTCACAAGATTTTTAAAAAATACTTTTACTTAAACTAACATGCACTACATTGAAAAAGGTTATTATGGTCAAGGAAGTGTCTGTGTGATTTATGTGTGTTTTATGATATTGTTCCTCCTGTCTTTCAGTAGAGAGAAGAGAGGGGTTTGCAAGGGCCCGGCGTCATTAAAGTTTACCACATGGCTTAAATTCTTTAAGATGTGCATGCTTTCATATGCGTCCAGTTCGCGATAATTGTACACGTTCTTTATCAAATGTAAACAATCCATATTAACACTGTGGTTATTGAATAATATCATATCTCCCTCTCTCGACTAATACATAAATGTATTGACCGACAAAGCAAGAACGCTTCTATCTCACATAGATCGGAGACTATGTTTCCAGTGTGTAATAGACAGAAACTTACGTCTAGGCTTTATGCCAATTAAAGAATGTTAAAAAGGAATCATTCTATTATTAATAACACCCTATCAACTACATATGTATTGACCGACAAAGCAAGAGCGCTTCTATCTCACATAGATCGGAGACTGGAAACATAGTCTCCGATCTATGTGAGATAGAAGCGTTCTTGCTTTGTCGGTCAATACATTTATGTATTGGTCGAGAGAGGGAGATATGATATTATTCATTATTTTCTGTATCGAAATGATATGATAAACACTCTGAAGGAATCGTTCATTAATAACACAAATCAACCTGACGATTCGTGAATTCGATGAAACATATGTAGTTGATAGGGTGTTATTAATAATAGAATGATTCCTTTTTAACATACTGTGGTTATTTTCTAATACATGTCTCGCTATACCCGATTTTTCCGGTCGGTTGAATTTTATGTGCGAAAGGTGTTCTTTATACCTGGTTTCGATCGATCTTTTAGTTTGGCCGATGTATTGTCTATTGCACTCTAAACATTCAATTCGGTAGATTCCCGATCTTTTATTCTCTTCAATTTTGTCTTTTGCATTTCCTAACAGCATTTTAAGGGTATTATTAGGGCGGGAACATACTTTAAACCCGCGATCTTTAAAAATACTATTCAGATTTTTTGTCACACGATGGAAAGGTAAACAAACAAAATGCTTTTCCCGATTGCTCTGTGGTGAAAGACATGTGGTGTCACGGATTGTTTTTCTTATGTTGGCCTTTCTAATTAATCCATTGATTATTTCCGAATCGAAACCGTTGTATACCGCGATATTCTTAATGAGGTTCAATTCTCTTTCATATCTTACTTTTGTTAGTGGGAAATTGATCAAACGATTAATCAGAAAATTGAATGAAGCCATCTTCTGTTGCATGCTATGATTTGAGTCAGCCGTAATGAATCTATGGACATTGGTTTCTTTTCGGAAAATATCAATTTCAATTTACAATCCGTGACACCACATGTCTTTCACCACAGAGCAATCGGGAAAAGCATTTTGTTTGTTTACCTTTCCATCGTGTGACAAAAAATCTGAATAGTATTTTTAAAGATCGCGGGTTTAAAGTATGTTCCCGCCCCAATAATACCCTTAAAATGCTGTTAGGAAATGCAAAAGACAAAATTGAAGAGAATAAAAAATCGGGAATCTACCGAATTGAATGTTTAGAGTGCAATAGACAATACATCGGCCAAACTAAAAGATCGATCGAAACCAGGTATAAAGAACACCTTTCGCACATAAAATTCAACCGACCGGAAAAATCGGGTATAGCGAGACATGTATTAGAAAATAACCACAGTGTTAATATGGATTGTTTACATTTGATAAAGAACGTGTACAATTATCGCGAACTGGACGCGTATGAAAGCATGCACATCTTAAAGAATTTAAGCCATGTGGTAAACTTTAATGACGCCGGGCGCTTGCAAACCCCTCTCTTCTCTCTACTGAAAGACAGGAGGAACAATATCATAAAACACACATAAATCACACAGACACTTCCTTGACCATAATAACCTTTTTCAATGTAGTGCATGTTAGTTTAAGTAAAAGTATTTTTTAAAAATCTTGTGAAACAGACACAGTGCACATCTTGGTTTTCAACGGTGCGGATCGCGTACGGAGTTTGTTTTTTCGTACAATTTTTTCGCCGTGTTTTACCAGGTGCGACACTTTGAAATTATCTGCTGATGATGACAACTTGGTTGTCGAAATGCGTATACAGAATTTACAAATAGTTAATTGTGGAAAGGGGTTATATATCAACCTTATTGATCAAGACGTAAAAATCTAATTGACAGAAAAGTGAACTAAAGAGATGCAGAAGTATAAACAGTGTGAAAGAGAATAGTAAAAGACGGCAATTTATAGAAAAATGTGACAAAGAAACTCCACACAGGCACAAAGTAGTAATTGAATGTTGATTTTGTATACTTAGATGGTAGACTTCCTGAATATCTGAAGGAAACGGTGTTGTTAGAAAGTTATATTAGGAAATTCATTATTGCACGAAAATATGCAAAATTCTAAAACGCATTAAGAATAATGCAGTATAAAATAGTATTCCATTCCAATATTTTATGTGTGTATTCAAAATTATAAGTATACACATCATACAAATGCAGCCCTTGAATAAATCGCCTGTCAGAAGAAGCATACACAAAAAAAAAGTTGGCTCACCCCTGAAAAAGTAGAAGGTCGCAAAACACCATATGTTTTCGAGGTGAAATGTAGTCGAATGATATAAGTAAAAACTACATGGCATTATATAATTATTATTTCGTTCATAGTGCTACTGACCTACTTTTCTTAGCGAAAAATATTTTTGTAGTCAATTGTATTCTGTATATTTGTATTTGCGGTTTACAACGTGACATCCTTTATCTTCGCGAAAACACACTTTGGGGAAAAATTGAAAAAAAAGGAAGAAGTTGTTCATAAAAAATAACCATTTATTGTTTATGTAAAAAGAAATAATATAGATTTTGTATAACTAATTCATAATTTAAAAGAGTATGAATATATGTATTTGATCAAGCAGCAGTGTATTATATTTATTAAACCTGTATAAAATACTTAATTTATATTTAAAAATATAAAATACCATGCCTTCAGCAAAATTCTTATTTATAGTAGGCTATGATTTTAACATAAAACTAGCGACACTGAACAATATTAATAACTTTTCTTTAATACTTTGACAAATAGAATATTTATTATTATGTTAGAATTACAATACAAAGTTGAATTTGATGGAGCCTGTGGTTGATTGACTTGATCAATAAGGTTGATATATAACTCCTTTCCACATTAACTTTTGTAAATTCTGTATACGCATTTCGACAACCAAGTTGTCATCATCAGCAGATATCTGCTGATGATGACAACTTGGTTGTCGAAATGCGTATACAGAATTTACAAAAGTTAATGTGGAAAGGGGTTATATATCAACCTTATTGATCAAATTACAATACAAAGCTTTTGTTTTTGAAACTTTGAGAGATTAAAAAATAAACAATGAGTTCAAGTACTTAATCATTGTGTGCAAGACTTTCGTCAATGTTTCCCTAACTTTGCCATCACGTATGAACAGCCAGATTCGTGCTTAAGTTTCGTGAACGCGTAGTAGTTATGAGAGTGGTGCATCCAAATAGAAATTACAGATTGCATTGGAGATGTTAGACAACTAATAGAAAACTATAACAAATGTCTATGACGAAACTATCACAAGATGTTCAATTATTAATTGAAACATGCCATGCTATTTTAAAAAGAGACCCAAAATTATATCCAAAGAACGTTCTGGTAGACCGAAAAAGTTTGAAGATGCGAAACTACACGAGTTATTGAATGACGACCCAACCCAAACTCAATAACAATTAGCAGAAACGTTAAATGTGGCCAACGAAATGATTAGCGACCGATTACGAGCAATGGAAAAAATCCAAAGGATGGGAAAACGAGTACCACATCAATTGAATGATGACAAATGGAAAATCGAAAAATCGTCTGTGAAATGCTTCTTCAAAGGTAAGAGGGGAAGTTATTTCTGCACCAAATAGTGACGGGTGATGAAAAGTGAATTTATTTCGAAAACACTAAGCGCAAAAAATCGTGGCTAGCACTTGGCAAAACCGGCCCATCGACTCGAAGGCCAAATCGTTTTAGTCGCAAGACAATGTTCTGTGTTTGGTGGGACCAGAGTGGCGCGGTGTATTACGAACTCTTGAAACGTGACGAAACAGTTAATACTGATCGCTAGCGACGACAAATTTTGAATTAATTTTTTTCTGTCAATACATGGATAGAAAAACATCCAGAATAAGCCCGAAGACACGGTAAAGTGATTTTGCAGAACGATAACGTGCCATCTTATACGGCTAAACCGGTCAAGGGAGCGTTGAAAGCTCTTGGAAGGGGTATAATATCGCACCTGCCGTACTCTCCAGATCTTGTCCCATCCTATCACCTTTTCGGATCAGTGGGACATGCGCTTGCAGAGCAGCACTTCGCCAATTTCGAAGAAGTTAGAAGATGGTTCGATGAATAGTTTTTCCCAAAGGACACAGTTTTCTTGGGATGACATCCATGGGCAAGATGTGTAAAATCAAATGGGCGATACTTTGAATAAATAAATTTTTCCATTTTTTTGAAAATTATGTAGTTTTTTTTACGAAAAGTAATGACTTTCCAGTACACCTGGTACTAATGTGACATTAGAGAAAACTGCGTTGAAATAAAACGTCACACCAATGACATATGAACATAAATAAATACCCAAATATATAGACTACACAGGGTTGTTGAAAAATGTAATAAAATATGCGCAAGAGAGAAATTGAACCGCAGCAAATAATTGTTAAAAGACACCGAAATAAGTTATTAGAACTTTATTAACCAACCACGATGCTAAATTTACAGAGACTCGTTCAACAAGACAACGTTTGCTCCTGCACCTAAGTATTTGAGATAATTTTTTGATAACTGGTTAGTGAATTTCAGAATTTTGGATTATTTAATTTTAAGTAAATGAAGACGATTTTTAGAACGACATATAACACGATGTATGAGACAAGTTTGTGTTAACATAAGCCCTAAAATGTGACAAACGCTTTTGACCACGTGAAATGCAGCATCCATGTGTGCATCGCTTTTCTGAAGTTCAAAAATATCATTAATATTCTCAATGTCAACTTTAATTGAAATCACAGGTCACTCCAAATAAGAATTTATGTAAGTGAAGCAGCTGTGTGACAACAGAAAGAACGAGCACTAATATATTTCTTTATTAATGGCTTTCCAAATTCAATAAAAAGTTTGGGCTAAAAAAATTGAAAAAACTTCAAAATATACATGATGCGTGAATATATGAAACGTATACTTGACTATCGATGCATTTCAATTACATTTTTCCTTATTGGATAAAAAAATTAATTCTACAACTAATTAAAACTAGACTAAAGTATAAAATTATATTACGCGTATTCATCAACGATGTTTATCTGTAATCCCTCTTCAGTTATCTTTCAGCGACCAATACCAATCCGTTTTCTTGCAGAGTTCGAGCCGTTATGTTGCGTTGCGTTGACACCTGTCAGCGACCACACCAAAGCCGTTTTACGATACCGGCAATTTATTGTTAACTCGTACCGGTTTTTGTTGCAGACAGTTGCTACATCGTAAAGTGTTTTTATTGCGATTATTTGATGCCGCTACGATGATGCGAAGGCGGTTGCCCTCGTCACTTCACCGCCACTCCGGCCCGTTAATCTATATATGTATGTATGTATGTATGTATGTATGTATGTATGTATGTATGTATGTATGTATGTATGTACGTGTGATACGGATGGTGAAGAGGGGAAGAAGCAGAAAACACGGTCGGCAAATTATGAGATCAGATCCAATCTTTATACACCAAATGTTGCGCTGATTCGCGTACACTATAAATTAAATCAATATGGAAGTCTTACTTCGAACTGTTTTAAAATTGTACGCTGTAAGCTAACATTTTCTAAAAGATATTAACGATTATATTATTTGATCAGGTAAATGATATTATTTTAACTATACATTATATATGGAAAACATTTTGTCAAATTAATAAAACAAAAAACATTAAGAATGAAGCACTTCAAAATTAACTTGCAAATTAGGTATAGGTATAAAGGTACTCGTATGTGGTAAATTTTGATGCAGACTGTCGATGATTAAATTAATCAACTAAGGTTAATATAACTCCTTTTCACAATGATTTTTGTATTCAGTATACGTATTTCAATAACTAAGTTGTCATCATCAGCAGATAATTAATCACACTATCGCACCTGGAGCTAGACTTACACCGTCAAGAGTCAAACACACAGTGTAGAATCGTTTCACATAATTTAAATTGTATTTTAGTCTTAAACTATCGTAAAGTATCTACTTGCGTATACGAATCCTTTCTGCCCCTCCTATATTACAAATCGAAGAAAAATCCATTACAAAAAATGATGTACGACACTAGAGACGTGTTAAAAAATTGTCCAAAGTTTATAACTCCTAACATGAATTATAGATTAAGTGTGAGTAATCCGTTGATCCCCAGACTGTATTGCCTAAAATATTCGTACATGAACCAAGTAACTCAACGAGATCAATTGTCCCAGAAATTAACTCCCCCACTTACTTAATTTCAAACTGGTTAGTGAATGAAAACAAAAATTTGCTCGAAACACTTGAAAGTCTATCAGTTGCTAATTCAATAGAATTTATTCGAAGAATTAAAGATTGTAAATTAGAAGACGGGCAAATTTTAGTGTCATTCGACATAACATCATTGCTTCCTTCGATATCGATTCCATAAACTTTAAAATATTTAGAATTTCTTTATAAAAATAAGACTGAACCGGAAAAAGTAAAGAAATATGTGCAACTAACAACTTTTGACCTCATGTTCGATAAGTGTTTAAGACTAGAATACAATTTAAAATATGTGAAACGAATCTACAGTGTGTGTTTGGCTCTCGACGGTGTAAATCTAGTACGGACCTTGCGTTTAAGCAGATTTTGCCGTGGTTCAAAGTGCGATACAGGGATTAATTATCTGCTGATGATGACAAGTTAGTTGTCGAAATACATATACAGAATACAAGAATTATAGTGGAAAGGGGTTATGTTAACCTTAATTGATTAATATTAAGGTATATTAATTGATTAATATTGAGGTATATCCATACCTATGTACCTTAATATTAAGCAATTAAAGTATATAGGTATAGATGCCGATTATTTGCATTTTTCTAAATTTTTCCATTAAATCAAGTTGTCAATGAAGTTCTTATAGAATTTAGAAACAATCGCACATTAGTTACTTTATAATTTAATATAATATGTAATCATTACATTAAATACTTTATATATGAAAACATCTAAAAATAAACAAAAATAGAATGTAATTTTTCTGAATAATTTTAAAAAAATGTATCCAAATAAATTCGCAATTCTTTAGTTATAGTAGATTTTTCCATGTTTTAATTTTTTATTTTAATAAATGTAACTTAAATATACCTTTAAAAGTTTTCTTGAGTGTTTGCAAACTCCCTAGTTTCATTCTCCATTATTTGCATGTAAAACTTAATTTGTTAACATACTCTGAACGAATAGTCAATATTACGAAAAAGAAACTCTTATCAAACGGTTCATAACGAGAGACAAATACAAAGGGTATTAGGAAAGTTTTGCAATACAGCTTTGTTTTTTAATTTTTTCAGTAATTTCCTCTACACTCAATACACCTCTCCATCCTCCGAAACCAATCTTTAAACCAATTCTGCCAAGTTTCACTAGGGAGTAAAGCACACTCGTTGTCCCAAGCCCGCAGAAGGTCCTCATCACTGGAAAACCGCCTCCCATTTAGCTTTATTTTCACATGCGGGAACAGTGCAAAGTCGCAGGGAGCAAGATCTGGAGTGTAGGGAGGGTGCTCGAGAAGTTTCAATTCTGTCGTGGTCAAATATTCAGTGCAGGCTTTGACGCGGTTAGCTGAAGCATTATCGTGATGGAGGAACCAGGTGTCCATTCTTGACTTTGGCCGCAGGTTCTTATAGATCCAATGACTTTAGGCAGGCACTGTTCAATATACCACTTAGCTGTGACTGTCTTCTACGTGTCCAAAACGACGCGTTCCACAATTCCACTCGATTTGAAAAATACAGATATCACTTTCTTTACAGATCGGGATTTTCTGACAACTACGGGTGTGTCATCATCATCATCAAAGACCCAAACTTTGTTTTGAGCTTTGGTCGACACATCGTAATAGTACAGCCAAGTCTCGCCACCTGTCACGATGTTCACATATCGAGATTGTCCCTTATTAAACTTTTTTAGCATCTCCCGGCACCAAGTCACACGTCCTGTTATCTGCTCTTTGTAGTATATTATACCAAGAAATAATGACAGACGGACGATTTATATATAAATCAAACAAATAAATGAATTGTAAGAAACAAGCGCATATTGCGTTAGAAAACTATGTCATATTAAAATACAAAAAAGAATAAAAAATTGAATATTAGTATATTGTCAATTACTTATTTTTCAAAACTGATATCTCGGCAGATTTTAAAGAAAACATGTACTGGAAAGTACTAAAAGTATCCAGATGTTTTATATTAATAAATCACTAAATACATAACAATATAAATTCAAATTTATTCCTCAAATTCCTATATACCTACTGAATCCGACTACCATAAGCGATCTAATGTATTCTTATGAATGCAACGCAACGAAATGCAATGCAAAAGATGTTCCAGTCACTTTGTTTAGCTGAGCGTGCATTTAATTTTTACCACAGCATTCAATCTGATATCGTTGAACCGACAGAACAAAGCTGATAAGCTTGATTAAGGAATTTAATCGTATTCACCGACTTCTATATTTGGCCCTGCTCAGCTTTCTTTCATGGCGATTAAATCGCGCGCTGTTTAAATTATATCATACATTTCAAGGTGACTACTTGCAGTAGCTGATGAGTTTTAAAAATATCGATGAATCAAGAAAAAAATAAAATTGCATCTCATATTTTTACATATATATGTAAGAGTTACAGAAAATTACATAGTAGAAACGCGTAATGTCATAATATATAATAATAAAATCCTTTTCAGACTAAGGTTTCATATCTCTAATATATACTGTAAATTACGAAAAATTTTAAAAAATCAATGAATTCACGTATATATGTATGTATGTACGATAACTAACTTCAACATTCTGTTTCTGTAACTTACGTTCAATTTATTTTATTAAACATTTTATTGTATTTATTATTATATTATTTGTTTCTTTCAAAGGCAATAATATACAGGAAATTTGAATTATTTCACCTATTACTAAATATATGTGTAAAAAAGTGTGGAGTGGTCGAATATATGAGGCAGTGAGAAATGAAAGAGAATCGGAAGAATACGGGCAGCAATATACGCGCGTTGTCTTCGAAATTTTGCATATAAAACTGGAATAAAACAGTAGATAGCTTTTAAAGACTTTTTTTGAAATATTCTCCACGAATATTAATACACTTTTGCATGCGCTCGAACCAACTCTGGAAGCAGTTTTTCCACTCGTTTGTTGGTACAGTCAAAACTGCGGTTTTGAAGGCATCGACTGCTCCTTCTGACGAATGTAACCTTTGACTACGCAGTCCGTTCTTGATTTTCGGAAAGGTAAAGAAATTATTGAGACTTAGGTTCGGTCTAGACGGAGGATGGTCGAACAATTCGACGTTTTGTTGCGTTAAAAATTCAATTGTCTTTGCTGTGTACGAACTTACATTATCTTGGTGGAGGATGATTCGTCGTTCAGAGTTGGTTTTTCGAGCTCAGCGATGACTTGCGGCAAACAATTGGCAGTGTACTAATCGACAGTAACAGTTCTTTAATCTTGTAGAAGAATTGTTGCTACACGACCTGCTTTCGAGCCAAATGTCGCAACTATCTTTTTGGAAACACTTCGAAAACGGATGATTGTCGAAAACAGCAACCAACTCGACAAGACATTCTTGTTGAAGTAATTGTCTTCGAAAATCATACAAAATTATTTAGCGAAAATGTTCTTGATTTAATTTCATTTTCTAACTAACCTGTCAATTTTGACAGTTCGTTGTGGTTACAACGCTACACGCATCGCACTGAAACTTCTGATATAAGTTAACTAAAGATGGAAGTTAATTTTTAGTACTAACATTTGATTATCATTATAAAGAACAATTACAATATTTATACTTAAGTTTGATATTAAATTATTTTCAAGCTAATATGCGAATGTTGATGCTTACATGTCTTGGTGGTAATCTAAAGAAAATTCTTTTGTTTTTCTTACAAACGAGAACATAGTTCCTTCAATCATTTGTAGATCCACAGTACAGTACTGCCTTGTTCCTCTAGATGTAGTAAAACTAAATAGCACTGATCTAAATATTCTTTCTAACCCATATTGACTATACCATATATATCAAACTATGTTTCGTCAAAGTAAAAAATATATCTTCCTCATTGTTTGTACCAGTCGATATCAAATAAATAATCGTACCGTCACTTTTAGGGTCTCGAACCTTCCACTAATGACGGCCTTTTATCCATTTTTTGGTATTTAAATCCGTTTGTTTTTAAAACTCCACAGTGTTAACTTAATATCCTGAGTTAATACTTCAATCCATAAACCAAAAAATGATGTACCTACGGTTGCATAATTTTTTTCGTAGAAAGAGTATATCTTCTATTGAACTTTTTCAACATCTCTCATCTTTTATTTAAATTGTCTCCTATCGTATCCTTTTCCTTTTAGAAACACCAACATATACCATTTTTCTAGTCAATCCCAGTATTTTAGAGTAAGTTGTGAAGCTTTTAGGATAGCTTTCGAAATACACAATCTATCCATTAAAAAATTGTATACATTAATTTGCTTTGACCCTAGGCGAGTACTTCAGTTTCAAATCAGCGAAATTTTTTGAAGAAGGTGTTAGTCGACTTACTGAAAGACAGAGGACTAACGCACAAATAATAGACAATACACTGATGACTGTTTTTTTATTAAGTTGTATTCCACCCCTACACTTTATTTAAAAAAAAAACATAGAACATTTTAACTGACTTAATATGCATCACTGATAACACATATGGAAATACCATCAGATGGACTATCGAATTCTCTTTAAAATTTAGAAAAAAATTGATAGGTCATAGCATCAAATTTTATATATTTACAATATAAAGCGATTAAAAATATATTCTGTGTGTTTCTTACTGCCGAATAGTAAATTTATTACCTAAACCGTTCAAAGGATATTAACTAGCTTTTAATATACAATTTGTGTAATACATACAATACCAATACGTAACACACATAATGCTCCACACCCATACTATCATGGTTGCAAAGATCGTGGTTCATTTATACGGTCTTTCGATCTAAAACTGTATACAACCCCCTTTCTTATTTTGATCTACATAACAATTTTAAAATATTTACGCTACATCAGGGTACACGTCTTCTGCATGTAATGACTGCAGATTATTATCGCAGGCCATAAAGTGCTGGTTTGCTTGCTAATATAAAAGCTAGTTCAATATTGAAACAAGAGTAATAAACACTTTATTGCTGTTGTTTTGATTAAACTTCGTACCGCATCGTAGTACTAGCAAGCTAATTAAAATTCATGCCATTTAGATCTAATAATAAAGCCATTAAAAATGATTGCGTAAATACAAAATATACACGCACAGATGAAGGTTTAATGCAATATTACCTAAATACAAATAAAAGCATTGAAGATAATTTTAATGGAGCCTGTGGTTGATTAACTTAATCACTTAAGGTTGATATATAACCCCTCACATTAATTTTAGTATTCTATATACGTCTTTAGACAACTAAGGTGTCATCATCAGCAGATAATTAAATAGTATCGCACCTGGAAACTACGGCAGAAACCCGCACGAAACAAATTTCGTACACGATCTATACCGTCGAAAGTATAGTGCGTTTGGCTTTCGACGGTAGACATCGTGAACGGAATTTGTTTCGTGCGTGTTTCTGCCGTAGTTTCCAGGTGCTACACTGTTTAATTATCTGCTTATCGTCGAAATACGTATGCAGAATACGAAAATTAATGTGGAAAGGGGTTATACTATATATCAACCTTAAACAAACAGAGAATAACGCTTAAACGTTTCTAAAAATTAATCTTCACGTTATGCAAATGATTTCCAACTTATTGTACTTATTTTACTTAGTATGTCCATAGCATTTTTATGTACATATGTATGTATATATGTGTACAGGTATACAAAAACAACACAGCATAACCCGCTGTTACAATATTTACATTAAATACCCATATACACACTTTGCGTGTTACATAAAAGTAGCAATTCAACTACATTATACTCATGTTGCCTCATAAATATCGACTTAATAATATTAAAGGTGTACAAGTAGTGGTTTCAGGTATATTTTATGTCTAAATAATAGTGATTCCAATATTTTCCTTTTCTTTTTTATACATATATGTAACAAACTGTATTTATACATTAACTCTGAAAAAATTAGTATCTTATAATGTAGGAACACGTATTTAAGTATTCTAGTAAGAAAATGGTAGCGTTTCCTTTGGTTATTCGGCAAAATATAATAGAAAACTGTTCAGATAATGTTTTCTGTTCATTGAGCAATACCTGCAAGCAACAAAGACACATTCTCTACGAATAAAAATTAGGACAAATCATGCAGGTACTATTCAATACAAATACTTTTACAGAGTACAAAAAATGACATAAAAACTAATTTATTAAATTATAAATTAGCAACGTTTTGTCACCAGAAAACTGGCTTTTGCAATAATTGTTTTAGTTATTATTTGTACTCTTAATTTTTAAAGAACATTCTATCACATCTCGATAGGGTTGTAATCTTGACACCATAAAACTGTATTTATATAGAGTCGCTGTTAAGCATGCATTCAAAACCACGACCAATTAAACGAAGTCCTAACTGTACAGTACAGTGGCGGCTCGTGAGTATTTGACATGGTGAGGCAGATAGAATAATAAATATTCAAAATTGTTTACAATTGATTAATAAACTCTATATACCTACTACATATAAAAACAGTTTATATATATTTATATATATATAGGGCTTCCAGTACAAACAGGGCTGCCAGACGTGAACTGAGCCCTATATCGCGCCCCATTCGATTTTTAAGGGAAAACGAAGTTTCAAAGCAAACCCTTGTGAAACGAAAATAAATATTCTAAAAAATCAAACAAATTCTAAAAACATTAATCGAAAATAAGAACTCAATCTTTTAGGATTTAAAAATAAAAAATAAATACATTCCTATTATAATATAAAATTTAATAATATAACAAATATATACATATATATGTATATATATAAATCAACAACAATCCAATAACAAAATTTCAAAATTACATGCAAAATGAAAATATTTTAAAATACAGAGAATTTCCTTTATTGGCATTGCACGTAGAATTACATTTAATAGATTTTACTTCTTGTATAGCAAAGGTATCCTCCGGTTTTTTGTGTTAGCAAAATAATCAATTACATCATTATAAAATCGTTCATCCCTCGTCATCGTTTTAACCAATTCCTTTTCGATTGCAATTAGTGCACAGTTACTAAGTCTTTGTTGTCCAATTGTATTTCTAACATACGATTTTATACGTTTCAATGTGGAAAAACTTCGCTCAACGGACGCGGAAGTTACCGATATGGTAACTACTATACTTAGCAATTTAAAAAGTTCTGACATACAGATGGCTAACTTTTGTTCGTGCATAAATCTTAACATTTCACATGGTGTTTTAGAATTACCAAGGAGTTGCATGTCACTATAAATAACAGCTAATTCATTTTTTAATTGAATTTGATCAAAAAATTTATATTGTTCAAACAAATTATTTAAGAGCCTCTGAGGAAATGCCTTCGAATATTCTTCAAATTTACTTTCTGTTAATAAATCAAAAAAAGCAAGTTTTTCTAAATCAATAAATCTAATTTCAATTTGACTAATAAACGTATCTAGAATTTCGAAAAATAATTTTCTATAATTTTGTTTAGTATCTGGAACGTCATCAATTCTACGCCTTTTATGTGCAACAGATTCGTCTGACATCGAATTTTCGTATACAGTACTGAAATATGTATCACACTCCCGAAATTCTCTAAACTTATCAAGCAAAAAACGTAATTATTATTATTATTATTGAAATTTCTGTTAGACTTACCGTGTATTGTAAGAGATTTTGATAAACCAGGGTTTGGTCTTGGAAGGTTTTTGACATATAATTGATCTTCTACCGATAGAACAACGAACGTATTTCTTATTAAAAAATCTACAATGTCTTGTGTATTTCTTACATTTTCTAAATCCATATTCACAATTTTTAAATCACTGAAAATATCACTAAACAAATATTAAAATATTTAACCTAACTTTGTTATTCCCCCAACTGCTGTAATTTGCGATTCGGGCCGAGAATGTCAGCCTCGAGTATATTCGGTAGTTCGGCGATTGTGATTCGATGAGAGGCTCAGTTTAAATTGGCTTCAGATTGATATCTAAATAATATCCACTTGAAACAATAAAAATACTCCTGTTAAAACTTAAAACATATTATTTGCGTGGAGGAAATATTGAGAAACTGTACAAGAAGAATGTAAACCTTTAGACATCTTTATATCATTAAATAAATACTTAATTTATCCTATTAATAATGCTTTCTATATTATTAAAAAATTCAAAAATCTCACAAAAAAGTTAGAAAAATCTATTAACTTTTTGAATATTTTTTCTTCTTTGTTATCTTAAATATGTAGCTAATACTTTACTGTAATTTCCATAGAAATTGAGAATTTTTTTGACTGCTGTAGTGCGTTATAAATTTTCAATGAGAGGCAATGAGTGGCCGGGCCTCAAATATTCGTGTTTAGTAGGGATATACATAGATCAAGCATGAAGTTGGTCGGGGCAAGTATACGCGCTCGTACATTCGCACGGAATTAAAATGAAATGATAAATTTGTACTTTGCTTGTAATGCCGGTTTATTTAAAACTATTTTCTTATTGTTTATAAGATAAATTCTGAATAAAAGATGATAATTAATTTATAAAGAATTTTAAAAGTATACATATTATTCTTGTTATAATTCCAAGATTTAGATGGTGAGGCACTGCCTCACCTGCCTCACCTGACCAGCCGCCACTGGTACAGTACTTTATTTTAATATACATACATATTTAATATTTTCTTTCAAAAATTTCATTTGTATTATGATAACTCAACAAACTCAAACAAACATTAATTATTGTAAATGAGAAGCAACCTCAAATGAACACAGATTACATGTTTATACTTTATTATAAGTATTAGGTATACCAATATTGTTTTTTTTCTTTTTTAGCCTAACAAATATTCATGATCTCCGTTCATAAGGTTTTGGTCTGACTAAGCCATGGTTAAATTTTAACAGTATCCTACATATTGATATATTCTGCAATCATGAGATATATTTGGAGATATTTTATGAGCAACACCGTCAAAGATATAGAACATAGAATTATTTGCCTTGTATGTGGTTAATTTGAAACCCAAACCTTTACTTGCATATACTAAATCCTATATCTAAGTTTTTCAAAATGTATGTAGTGCATGTGCACCAAAAGTATGAATGTACACCCATACCTTAGTATAGTTTTATTTAATTTTGTTTTTTCTTAGATGAAGAAGGACATGTTTCTCATTTCAAAATATTTCCTTAAAAATCCAAGAAGCTGATATCTGTTTAAAACATAAGCTTGCGAAAAAGAAAGTAACGTCATGCATAACTAAAACAAAGTGTTATTAGAAATAAATCGTCACAATCTCCTATGATATTGCTCACTGCATGGATTTAAGTTCTGATTTGCACTACAGACGAAACCAGAAAGCAGACTAACTGACGGGATCTGGATCATATCGTCTTAGTTATTATTTTGTTCTGCAGTGAATTATTCACTAATTATGTTTCGTTGGCCATGTAGATGCATTTCTTGCGTATCTAATACATGCTCTGTTATATATTTTTAAAGTGGTAAGAATGCTTTCACGTCTATCCGAGAGATGAACTTATTGTTCTCTCTCATTACTTTGTATTATCGTTTCAGTAATAAGAATCATATTTTCATTCTAATTTAACAACATTTACACGGTAACTTCAACAATTTCATCCTATTTACTGATGATATCAAACTTTGCTAAACTTACTTGCAATTTCTCTCTTCATGACTGTCCCCATCACCAAATAATCATAAACATTGTTTCGACATGATACAAAGACAATCTGACATCAAATATGAAGAAATGTAAATATTATTTTTTGAAGAACAGAAAATAATGCATGAAGTATTAATGTACTCTATAAAAGATTACTTACTACAAAGAATATTTCTTTTGGGCGTTCTCTGAGTCAACATTAACATTCTGCCTGCATACTGAAAATCTCTTTTACATATCAAATAAATTGCACGTCTTTATACAACAATAAACTCGAGATTTTTGTTATAGTTATTACCACGTTATATCAGAGTTTAGTACGATATATGGTAAACATCGGTAAATATATGTAGATATACTTACTATGAGTGTTTAGAATTGTTCAATTGTTAGCCTTTATACGAATATAAACATTATAAGAATGTTTGAGTTTATATGCTTGAACAATATGATTGATCGATTCTTTTCACTGTTTAAGATACCAGTTCAAGATTAAAATTATTAAATAGGGATTGGTTATAGTAGATTGTGTAATTAGATCTATTATATGATAGTTTATTTGTTTGTATATATCGACTGAACAAATAAAAACAATAAAGATTTTCAAGTGTGCTTTATAACTACAAATATAAAACTGGCGAGGTGCGACTGCTGCTCGCGTAATTGTAGTGTATCGTAATTTCAACACACGCACATCTACTTTAAGTTATTTTATAGTTTCTCTTCTTTATACTATTATGCACAATATAAATGTAATGTCTTTCGTGATCACCAGCCACTATTAAAATAATCCGCAATAAACTATCTTTTTAAGCTCTTCATTTCTGGACTTATTTTGAAAACATTTTTCTTTTCTAACGCTTGAAGTCGTCATTACTGATATAGATGATACTATCTTGTATTTAAATTTAATTCAATATAAATATATTTATAGAACAGAGCATGAAGGCACCGTAAATATACAGAGTGGCCAGAAATTCACGGATAATCGTCGGGTAGGGCGATTCTATGATTAATTCCGGTAGATGATCCTAATGCAGAAATGTTGTATTATCACTAGTTGAGTCTTAGCTTAAAGGAAATATAGATTTGAGAACATAAATAGTATAAAACCATCAATAAATCAGTAGGAATGATATGACAAAATACGAATTTTATTTAAGTCTAATGAAAATAACAATGATAATGATTAACGTAAATGATGTGAAGACAAAGCTGTAGCCTTTGTGGACTTGAATTTAGAATGCGTTGCAACATATCTGGGGTAATTAATTGTATTCTGGTGTTAATTATAATTGTTACTTTTGCCCTCAAAAAAACCCAAATAAGGAAGCCAAGGGGATTATTCATATCTGGTGACCTTACAGGCTATGATATTGATCCATTCCGCCCGATCCATCTATCTGGAAAACATTCGTTCAACCATGCTTTTGTAATTCTTGCATTATGAGCTGGTACAGCATCGTGCATATAATACATGTTAGCTCTGACATTATCCAGTACTTCCTCCATCACATTTGCGTATTCATTTGCATTTAGTCTATTCGGAAAAAATATTGGTCCTACATCTTGAAGGTTGAAGACGCTCAGCCAAACATTCACAAAAAACTTCCTTTGGTATCCAAATTCTCGAATAGCTTTGGTATTTTCATCCGTTCAAAAATGGAAATTGTGACTATTGAAAACAAAATTTCTTATGAAGATGTATTCGTCATCCCATAAAATAAATGATAAAAAAATTGAATTGAAGTTTTTGAATTTTATTAAGAACTGTGTTGCAAAACACTATTCTTTGAAAATTGTCATTGTCGTGTAATGATTGTACTTTCGAAACGTGATATTGTCTTAAAACCTTTTCGGTAAGTTCTGAAAAAACTGTTGTCGTATATGGAATGTTCATTTCCTGGGCTATTTGATTACGGCGGGAAGCAGGATCCTGATGAACTGAAATATCCAAAATTCCTTCTTCAATTTGATGCCTTGGTCTACCTGTGCTCCATTGACGAGGAACATATGTGCCGGTTTCACGAAGTTTCCGATCCAATCTTCGGAATGTATTGGTAGATGGATGCTGCCGGTGTAGACACCGTATTGCGTATTCGTCTTTCGCCAAGTGCGCATTGTAAAAGCTGCAAACCATTTCAAAACCCAAATGCCATATACACTATCGCTCTTATCGATCATCTCTTAGTGTTGTAGATGCTGAGCATACTTGTCCCCGTCGAAATCATACTTTGGCCAACTGCAAAAACTTCAGCAAGAGCTTGCTGTCTCCGTCCACCTTCCAATTGACCTATGATTTTCCAAGCCTGTGCATGTGTCAAATCGCGTTGCTTTTCCATTATTACCCGTAGTTACAGTTAAAAAATTAGCTACGATACAGAAAATAGTAAAATCTAGCTTTAGTTGTCAAATATCCTTTAATCGTTTTGAGCAGTGTATATTATTTATCATAACTGACCTGAGCGAATTTCATTACTAGATGCTATAGCAGCAAAATAAAAATAAACAGTCTAAGAATAACAGTGCACGATAATTGGCTCTTCACGCAACGTACATATGTACATATCTGCGTATTCATTAAAAGTGTACATTACCAATTGCGTGAAATATCGCAAAAGTGAGGTAAGTAAGAAAAGCGAAAATAACGAACGTGAAACTGACGAACGTTAAAATTTCACAAATAATTATTTTTAAATTATAGACATTATTCTTGGCAAAGGTTGGCATATGTACTTTAACATAAAAAAAACAGATAATTAAATGTTTAATAAGGGCAAAATATTGGCATAAAACGATTAATTACACCAACGTAGTGTTGTATAATTTTGACAGTATAAAACATGATTTTCCACAGTCGCTCGTTTTCGACATTAATGGTCTCGTGTGCCTTAATGACAATATAAAATTTCTGTATTAGGATTGTCGACTCAAAATTAACCATAGAATCGACCTACCTGACAATTATTCGATAATTTCTTTCTACCGTATATAGGCATGTACGTAAGTTTAACGTCATTTGTTCAGCAACATTAAACTAATCGTGAATATCACAGATTTATCGTTAATCTAGAATACTTGAAAAAAAGAATTGCTTTTGTTTCTGTCTTGCATTTGAACTCTTCTTTCTAAATCATTTGAGGCTAGTGCTGTATTCATATCTCAACTTCGAGAGGTAGTTTTGCTGATATAAATTATAAATCATCGCTTGCGGCAAATAAATAGACTCCCGGATTTTCCCCGCGCAATTGCAGCTCAATTTAGATTTGCAATTTTGCATCATCGCCTGCGGTCCCTTAAACATTATCGAAGTTGGAGAATAATTTGTTGTTGATCTCCAAGAAAAGCAAGCTCTTATAAATCTCTTATGACGTTAACATTTGTTGTTTTATCTATAACTTATTTGTATATTAATTTCATAAAGGAAATAGAAACAAATACAGCTTGATACTATAAATAAATAAAAATAATTAACTCAGAAGGTAGTAATTTTCAATAATTTTCAAACGTTGCTCGTTTGTAAACTTCACCATGGTTAAATTTGGCTGACGTTCTGACGATGATAGATCATGAAAAATGTTCACGTTCGTATTAAAAGGCAAAATTGTTATGACCCTATTGTAAAACCTGTTAGAGATTAAGTTACGAGGGTGGTCCCATAAGTACCCGGTCTGATCTAGAGATGGCGGTAGTTGTTTGAAAAATATCACTGTATTAGAAAGTACACAACCTATAAAGCATATGTTTCAAGTTTGAAGACGCCACGTTGTGTAGTATTTGTTTGGCAGCCATCAATAGTAAACGTTTTCAGTGAATTTGTATAAATGGAGAAAATTGGTCATCGTTACGTGATACAATACTTTTATTTGATAGGCCACAGGCCAACCGATATAAAAGCTGAACTGGATTCTACTCTGGATGAGTCTGCTCCTTCGTTTTCAACAATGAAATATTGGGTAGCAGAGTTTAAACGAGGCAGTACGTGCTGCCAAGACGAATATCGTAGTGGTCGATGACTCCAGAAATTGTGAAGAAAATCCACAAAGCGGTACTGGATGATCATCGACTGATAGTGCGTGAGCTAGCAAACATAGTAGGCATTTCAAAAAGTGCGGTACATCGCATATTATCAGAAAATTTGGACATGAGAAAGCTGTGTGCAAGATGGGTGCCGCGTTTGCTCACACTCGAGCAAAAACAGTGTCGCGAAGATGTTTTAATTGAGTGTTTAGCGAAGTTTCACAGCAATAAAGCACACTTTTGCGCCGTTTCATAACCATGAAACATGGGTCCATCACTACACACTCGAGACAAAAGAACAATCAAAACAATGGACTCAAAAGGGAGAACTGACTCCAAACAAAACGAAGACCGTTTCATCTGCAGGCAAGGTCATGGTATCGGTTTTTTGGGATGCGCGTGGAATAATTTTCATTGACTATCTTGAAAAAGGAAGAACTATCAATAGCGAGTATTATGCGAACTTACTGCAACGTTTGAGGGAAGAAATCAAGCAAAAACGGCCGCATTTGGTTAAGAAGAAAGTGTTGTTTCATCAAAACAATGCACCAGCTTACAAATCCGTTATTGCAATGGCAACATTAATGAATTAAAGTTTGAATTGCTACCTCATGCACTCTATTCGCCAGATTTAGCCCCCTCAGATTATTTTCTGTTCCCAAACTTTTTCTTCCAACGATGAAAAAGTAATTTCAGCAGTTAATGGCTATTTGGAGGAGCAAGACAGTTCTTGATTATAAAAAGGGTATCGAACTTATTGAACATCGCTGGAATACACTTTTTCCAGCGATGTTCAATAAGAGCTGCAAGGAAATTATGTTGAAAAATAAATATATTTCTTTCCAAAACTTTTGTGTTTTCTTTGTTGAGTTGGGTACTTCTGGGACCACCCTCATATATATGATACTATATCTAGAATAGAATAATACATTTTAAAGACTTTTTGATATAGTCTATATTATTTGGAAATCAACGTGTTAGTAATATTTTAGCGAATCTCATAGAATACTAAGACAGGGTTCTGGTCTCAAAGATGGAACTAAAATTTTATAAAATAACCACAGAAGTTAACGAAAACATATCCTCCTGTAAACCAAACATTTTAGACAAGAAGTATTAGGGAAATTAAGTGGCATCGTTACAAAGCATACAATCATGCTAAAGGTCTAACATAAAATTAAATTGTTTCCTAAAATTAAAAGCTGTCCGAAGCATAGAAATGTGCATGCGCCAAAATTACATTGCACACACAATTCATGTACGTAGTTAACACATAATTATACTTCAATCTTTGGCAGGTGGATAATCAAGTCTAATTGATATGAAGAAGACTGCTGTTAGGTGAGTTATTTACACAGAACGTATGATTAAGTTAGTGAAAGAAAAAAAACGTAATAAATGACTATATTTACCAGCATTCATTTAACGTTTTAATGCCAGAGTATTTAATCTTGTTCGTCTGAGCGCACCATCACTTTGATTTATCATCCAAGAAAACGATAGTAATTCGCTATTGTTATCTAATGATTAATTACACGTTTCAAAGATATAATGCAGAAATACTACCTGCAAATGCAATTTATAATTTAAATGGATTAATAGAATTAAAGAAATAGTGATATAAGCATAACACTAATGGAGAAAAAATAAGTGCATATTATAAACCAGGTTTCGAAACATTCACTTATTAAACTACTTACATATTTTCTGACAAATCGTTCACCACTTTTTTTAAATTAATAACGTAAATATCGAAATTTTACGTTTTTATATCGACGTTTTATCGTTATTTGGAATATTATTCGAGGACGAGTTTTTATAGCAAAGTTCGCCTAATAATTATTTATGACAGAATCAAGAAAATATATTAAATTACATTGTTTTATTTGGTTTTAAATTATTTTCTCTTATTGTAGAGTAAGATATGGCGAATTAATTTTCTAATAAATCATAGGTATGCAAACAGTAACATGCTAGCGTAGAATTTGTATAGAAAATTGCTTTTAAGTGGACGTCTTTTAAGTGTTGTATAGTGAGACATAGAGGGCGTCACTAATCAAATGTCAGTACTAAAAATTAACCTCTACCTTTAGTTAATCTAAATCTAAAGTTTCAGTGCGATACGTGTGTAGCTACAACGTACTATCAAAGTTAACAAAATAGTTGAAAACTGGAATTAAACTGACAACATTTTCGCAGAAGAATATTTTATAATTTTCGAAAACGATTATCTCAACAAGAATGCTTCGCCGAGTTGATTCCTCTTTTCGGCAATCATCCGTTCTCGAAGTATCTCCAAAATTGTTGCGACATTTGTCTCGAAAGCAGGTCGTGTAGCAACAATTCCTCTACAAGATCAAAGAACTGTTACTGTCGATTGGTATACAACCATTTATTTGCCGCAAGTCATCACTGAGCTTCGAAAAACCAACTCTGTCTCTGTCTCTCTGTCAATAATTTCTCGTTGGTATGGAGAATTTAAACGTGAACGGATTAGTCTTAGCGAGGATCCAAGAGCAGGTCCACCAAAAACGGCAGTCACTTAGGGAAACGTCGATGCTATGCACAAGATCATCAACGAAGTTCGACATGTGACGTATCGCCAGATCGAAGCGTTATTAGGGATTTCGAGACCTCAATTAAAAACATTTTGTTTAAAGAATTGTATGTAAAAAAATTTGTTTCCCGTTGGATACCGCGTCTGCTGACGGAAAAACAGAAAGCAGCTAGGATGAATTGGTGTCAAAAAACTCTAGATCGCTTTAACGCCGGAAACTCTAAAATCTAAAAACGTGAACAACATCGTCAGTGATGATGAATCTTGGATTTACTCATATGAGCCAGAAAATAAACGCCAGTCGTCTGTTTGGGTGTTCCAAGGTGAAGAAAAGCCAGCAAAAGTCATCCATTCTCGAAGTGCCTCCAAAAAGATGGTCGCAACATTTGTCTCGAAAGCAGGTCATGTAGCAACAATTCCTGCACAAGATCAAAGAACTGTTACTGCCGATTAGTATACAACCTATTGTTTGCCGCAAGTCATCGGTGAGCTTCGAAAAACCAACCCCGAACGACGAACCATCCTCCACCAAGACAATTAAGTTCGTGCTCAGCACGCAAGACAATTGAATTTTTAACGCAATAAAACGTCAAATTCGGACCATCCTCCTTACAGTCCGGACTTAAGCCTCAACTATTTCTTTACCTTTCTGAAAATCAAAAACGAACTGCTTAGTCAAAGGTTTCAGTCG
>JAVIWB010004669.1:0-62816 GCA_031893035.1 Dermolepida albohirtum | reverse complement strand
AATATCAAAAAAGTTCGCAAAATCATTTTAAATGACCGTAAAGTAAAGTTGATCGAGATAGCTGACATCCTAAAGATATCAAAGGAACGTGTTGGACATATCGTGCATGAATATTTGGGCATGCGGAAGCTCTGTGCAAAATGGGTGCCGCGCGAGCTCACATTCGATCAAAAACAACAACGAGTTGATGATTGTGAGCTGTGTTTGAAGCTGTTAAATCGTAATAAAACCGAGTTTTTGCGTCGATATGTGACAATGGATGAAACATGGATTCATCACTACACTCAAGAGTCCAATCGACAGTCAGCCGAGTGGACTACACGCGATGAACCGGCTCCAAAGCGTGGAAAGACGCAACAATCAGCTGGAAAAGTTATGGCGTCAGTTTTTTGGGATGCGCATGGAATAATTTTCATAGATTATCTTAAAAAGGGCCAGTCCATCAACAGCGACTATTATACAGCGTTATTGGACGGTTTGAAGAACTAAATCGCAAAAAAACGGCCCCATATGAAGAAGAAGAAAGTGCTGTTTCACCAAGACAATGCACCGTGTCACAAAACAATGAAAACAATGGCCAAATTAAGTGAATTGGGTTTCGAATTACTTCCCCATCCACCGTACTCTCCAGATGTGGCCCCCAGCGACTATTTCCTGTTTGCAGACCTCAAGAGAATGCTCGCCGGGAAGAAATTTAGCAGGGATGAGGAGGTGATCGCCGAAACTGAGGCCTATTTCGAGGCTAAAGACAATTCGTACTACAAAAATGGTATCGAAAAGTTGGAAGAACGCTATAATCGGTGTATCGCCCTCGAAGGCAACTATGTTGAATAATAAAATCGAATTTTGCCAAAAAACTGTGTTTTACTATGGTAGACCGGGGACTTTTCAGTTCGACTGTTAGAAACATATGTAAGTGATTGGATTTTCAAAATATAAATAATAAGGCTCATATACAATAAGCACGCACTTTTTTAACAATAAATTAAGACACTTTGATTTAAATAATGTAGCACATAATTTATAATTGATACCATTACCAAATTGCGATAGTTACAGTAGACAATTTGAAAGCTAAGGATCGAAAAAGAGGAACGACTCGATACTTGTACGACAAATGAAAAATAATCTCACAGTTTTTTGTTGAAAATTTGAAGAATCCTTACGGTCGAACATTTCTGAAAAAACTATTACGCGTCGAATAAGATCTGCTAAGTTTAAAGCCTGTACACCTCGTTGGGGACCGTACATTAGCACCGTTAATAAAAATAAGAGACTATACTTTGTCAAGAAATGACAAATAAACCAATTTGATTTTGGAAAGAAGTTTTATGGAATGATGAAAGCAAATTTCAACCCTTCGGCAAGAAAGTAAAGAATAAAATGTGGAGAAAACCGTTCATTACCTACCATTAAACCCACTAAATGTGGTGGCGGAGCGATAATGAAATGGGATTCATGGCATACCGTAGGAACATTGATTCGAATTAAAGAAATTTTGAACACTGCGTCTTTGATAGAATTAATTCATGAAAATTTAGAGGAATCTTTTGTCAAAATGGGTTTAGGAGATGGATTCATTTCCCAACAGGACAACAACCCAAAACATACAGCTAAAGGAAGTAAGAAATTTTTCATAAGAAAAAGTATACGGTTATTTGAATAGTAATCTCAATCGCCGAATACATACTTTTAGACCAAAAAGTCAAAAATGTAGATAAGGGAAAACAAAGAACAACTTTTTGAGCTTTAGAGGATTCCAGTCAAGATTTTGGCAGAATGCAGAGTACGAAGTATTGTTTATCTTTCTACTACACCCTTACTCTTTTTAGAATTTATTGTACTTTTCTAATTTTTCACTGTGCCAGAACTTTTTAAATATAACATTTTACGTTATATCGCCTAGTGTCCAGCAAATTTTGTCGCTGACTGTATTTCTATAATATTACAATTGTACATAAAATAAAACATGATTACATTAAATATCGCTGTCGTTGAAAGAAAAGACTATAAAACCGTGTTGGTAGCTAGTTTATACCGATGTTCGGCCACATATAAACATTGGTGGGTAGAGACCGGAGATCGTCGATCTCAATGTTCCGTATTATATGAGTGTACAGATACGCAGCATGCACGCATACTAAAAATATGCAAATCATCGAGATTAATAAATATCCCATCTCGATCGAACGACTAATAATATATAAGACAACTTCCAATCCTGTCCGAACGTTTACATAAATGGTTCAACATTAAAGTAGTGTATGTTCTACTAACAAGATGTAATTAAAGTACCGATTACCATAATTTATTAATGATTAATACGGATAGTAAATATTATAACAAGCTTAAAGTATCCCGTATTCACGAAGATAATGGATTAGTACGTATAATGTAAAAAGGAACATTGTATCCCAATTTTGAATTTATTCACATACACGTGGTACATCTGTGTGCATGTGTAGTACAATTTAGTTTTCACTTATTTATTTTATTTATCTATTGTGTACTGAAGAGAGAAATACTTTAGCTGGGTAGATTAATAAAAGGAAAAAAACTAAGGGTAACGTTGCAAACTCGATGTACGCGAACAAAGGAAAACTTGGAAATGAAAAGTACGTAAAACAAAATTTTAAAAATACATTAAATATATCTAGCAAGTACAAAAATATTATTTATATTATACCTGATCACAAAAGCATTTTTTAAATATACCCTTACATTATGATTCAGCTGCTTGAGACATCTTACTAATTGTGAATACATTTAGTTATATGACAATGGTTATCCTGTACGCAACGCGTGGCAATCCTGTATTCCTCTATATCCAAATTTTCCAACCGTAACTGTAACGCTCCGCGTACACTTACATCAGTTTCAGTGCGACTGTTAAGCCCTGAAGATGTCCCATACAAGTAAGTGGTGATGAAACGCCGGTGCCAATATTGACGAAGACGCGGTTCCAGCCCGGAAGCAAGATGAAGAAAGTATTATCTTCTTTCAGCTAGAGGTGAAAACTCATGACACAATAATATTCGATTCCTATGTCACGAGACACTATCCAGTAGAAATGATAGGAATTTTAAGTGACGTGTATAATGCTAGTTAAATTAAACTAAATGCGTAATATAAAGACATAAATATGTTCGTATAACAGTTATTAAGCAGTCAACTAACAAATTTACATAAACCGGATAGTCGAAAGAAAAATTTTGTGTAAAAGTTACACACTGAGCAAATATCGAAGACCTGATCACATCAGTAGAATACTCCTTAAAATCAATAGTTAAGCTATTTTTAAACCCCATTCGAAACTTTCAGATTCCTTTTCAGTAAAAAACTGTGATTCTCTAGCTGTATCTAGTTTGTACATGATTCCTTGCTTATATATGTGCGAAATAAATCCGGTTAGCGTTCGTCATTTAGTGCATGAGCGTTACTACCTGTAGCTGGTATTGCGCTTGCTGAACATAGGCTTGAAACCGGTCACCATATCTAATTTAATTCTAGCAAAATCGTGTCCCGAATTAGTTATTATTAGGGCCAAAAAATTCGCGAATTAATGAAAATCTAAATCACCCCAATAACTTCAACTGTGATGATGGTCACCCCCTATTCCTGCAAATCATTTATCTCAAAATAATTTCACCGTAACCGCAACATTTCATTGATCCGTGACAAACAACCTTTTTACATGGTAGACCCATTCGCAACAGACTTACACCAGTTTCAGGGCAACAGCAATTGCAGTAGCAGCAATTAAGCTCTGAATATGTCTCATGCAAGACAAAATGTCGGCGGCAAAAGTAACAAGGACGCGATTTCAATCCAGAAGTCAAGATAAAGTATCCATCGAAGATCTCCTTTCAAGATTATATCGAAAAGTGAAATATTAATAAAAAACAATCATGTTTTCGTGTCAACAACACAACATTCTACATAGCTGCAGTTAATTCCACTATTATTGATATTATTTTGGAAACGTACAACATCTTCAGCCGAACTTATTTGAGAATAGAGTTCTACATCTTCTACATTAGCTAAAACTATACAGAAAACGGTAGATAATAAATCATTAACAGAAAGAACAAATAATAAGTGACCGACGTTAGAATTCTGATGTAGACCAAAATATCAGTAAATTTGCACGATCTACGATAATTATAGAAGATGCTATAGATCTTATTTTGAAAGTTTATGATACAACTGATCAAGAATGGAAAGTATGTGAGAAATTATGTCAAGTTGAACGTGAAAATAGTATACTTAAATTTGTTCTACAATAAAAATGATCGACAAATACCCAAAATATATAACGATACAAAAAACAGGCTTGGATTGACAAATCCCAGCTACAGATATAAATAATCGATACAGGACTGCGAATTATAGTGATCTCTTACACAATGTTAACATCGCAAGGCATCGTCACATTATCTATGAAAACAGTATAGACAAATATATTAAATGCCATTGTAAAGCCAATTTTTAATCTACGTATTTTATATTGCTGATACTGAAACAAACAATGAACATTAGTACATTTGAAAACATCATTAATAGAATAATTCTGTAAGAAAAAGGCACAAATGCAAATAATTGCAAATGAGTACAAAGCTAGTTCTCTTTATCAATTGAATGAAATTATATAAAAGGTACAATTTCCTACCTCAAGGAACTGGAGAAAACGAGAAAAAAGAATTATACAATTGCCACCAAAATATAAGCTGAAATTATCTACGATTTAAGTTTAAGCAAAATTACGAAAAAATTCAAAACTTGCTAAAAAAAATGTTTAACACGAAAGTCTATGGTGTCGCCATTTATGCAATTAAATACCAGAAAGTTGGTAGAACGGGTGTACTTCACTTAGTCTAAAAATTATACTTTGGCGTAGTTTCAACTAAACCTCTTTTCATACTGCTAAAAATGTACCCTTCTTCATGTCAAATTACTATTCTGTCTAATCTAAATGATATTTGTTGGACAATTCAATATGCCTAATGAAAAGTTAGTGCGAGTGCTTTCGGAAAATATCTCGCAGTCATTCTTTCACTTTTGTCCTAGCTTAATAGACATTAAACAGTTAATATTAGTATGTAGTTTCTAGAGTGGCATTAATTAGTTGGTCTTTTCTCTTATTAATTAAGTATTAAAAGTTAACATTAACATGTCCAATAATGGTCAGAATAATCCTTTATTTATGATGTATTAAAGCCTGCGACAAATTCATCAGAAGAAATAAACCGAATAAATTAAGTAAATCATATTTTCTAAATATTAATCCTTTCAGACCTGGTTAATTCTTGTCATTTTTTTTGGAAAAGTTGTTATAAATGGTGCGATATCCCTTACTTAGATTTGCAAAAAAATCAACAATTAAACCATATGATCAATAAAGAACCAATTAAATAATATTATGGTTTATTTCCTTCTGATTACACAATATTTAGATTAGTAACATTGTTATTATTTCTGGAAATAAAACGAAGTAGGAACAAAGTAAAGTTTAGTCCAGATTAAATTATTATTTCTTTGGATAAAATCAACGAAGCAGTTCCTCTTCTTCTTTATGCACCAGTGTATCTGATATTATTTGAAATAAAAATGCGTATTTTTGTTGCATTTACTATTATTTATTATACCACCCAAACGGTCAGAAATGCTGCACTATATTTAAAAAGCATTTATGACTGTATAAAGTAAAAGCTCATAATTATGACAACAGGGTCTAAAAGGGATAACATTCATCATGCTTTTTCCAAAAATCCGCTCAAGAAATAGGTAAAATTTTATTATTATTGGACAAATCTCCCTCTTTGTCCTCTCTTTACTGTTTTGCTTGATGAATCGAATTTATCCAAAAGGCATTTAATAATTATGTTTTTTTTGGACACTAAATATAAAAGACCAAATAACAATGATTAGTATTTGAATTTTTAAATTATATAATTTTATAGTATTATATGGTGTAGAATAAACAAACGCAATTGTTTACTTGCAAAATATTAACACGGTACTCTATAAAAATAATTTTCGATGACTCAATTGCTTTTTCGCAGTTGATTTATTTACTCGCTAATAATCCTTCGATATACTCGAGAAACTACAGGGGTAGAGGGTAAAAATGGACCACCCAGGACATCTGTCAACGTCTGGTATTTTTATGAACTAACCGAACAACGATTTCATATCTGCGTCGCCCATTCCTTTTTGTCCTCGTCTTGCTTTTTATATTATTTTGAGGTTGTTTAGTAAGATAGGTACATGTTAAAGTTATTTTTTGCTTGTACGCTGGAACACGATTATAAATTCAGTCACATAAAGAGAAATGTGTCCTTTTACTAATCATGTTTTACGACATTACTACTCATTAATCATAAGGGTTGAATGTTTTATTTTCATATCTATTAAACTACAAGAATGTTGTGATGTGAGATAGTAAATTTCAATTTTAAATATAAACCAATGGAATAAATACTAACATTTTAAGAACAAGTTGACTTGTTTATTTAAACCTGTTATTATAACAAATTATTATAGAACTATTATTTACTCGATAGATTCGTTAATATCTTATATTTAATCTTAATTAATTACTAGCATCAGACGTAATAAATTATTCTTAACACAACAAGAAAAAAGCATATAAAAAAATGTTTTGAATGTCTATGTTATGGTTTATTAATGTATACATTAACACTAATAATTTAACAGATGATAAATTAAACTACTATCATTCTAAATTTATATCGGACTTTTCTAAACTTCTTTGAATGTTTACGATTTGTTGTATAATTTTGATTGTTGATGTAAGGGCAGAGTGAGATGTCTTGTGAAAATATAACAGAGAGCAAGGCACTTGTATCCCACTATGATGCATATCGCATATTATACATGTCTTGCATGAAAT
Source organism: Dermolepida albohirtum (assembly GCA_031893035.1). NCBI lineage: Eukaryota > Metazoa > Arthropoda > Insecta > Coleoptera > Scarabaeidae > Dermolepida > Dermolepida albohirtum. Next base: position 55,903 of record JAVIWB010004669.1, on the reverse strand, counting down.
CAAACCTTCCAATATATTACGGTTTTATTTTCAAATGTATTAACAAATTAAATTCCATTGCTTTTAAAATATTTGTAGCATTGTAAAAAATTATTGCAGTAATCATATTGAAAGAAATAAAAGTTTGATTAATCACATCGAAACAGTTATCAATGCTTCCATATTTGTGTACTTTACGAGGATAGTTTGACAAGTAGAGAGAATGACACATAGGTGGCGCTCTAATTGGCAAAACAAATGCACTGTAATTTAGGTTGCCTATTTATATGTTTACATTCCGATATTTAGATAAATCGGTTGATTAGTTTATTTTTTACAACTGATTGAAAAAGAAGCAACACGTCCTTTTGTTAAAATGGAAAAAGCAGAGTATCGTGCGGTGATTAAATACTTCGTAATTAAGGGTATGAAAGCTACCGAAATAAAAGATGAGTTACGTGAAACATTAGGTGAATCTGCTCCATCATCCGCCATAATAAGTAGATGGGTAAATGAATTTAAACGTGGTAGAACAGGCTGTGTTGATGAAGCGCGCTCTGGAGCACCCAAAATCGCGACTTCTAAGAAAATGATTATAAAAATCCATAATATTATTACGCAAGATCGACGACTCAAAGTGAGAGAGGTAGCAGACATGGTAAACATTTCAACAGAACGCGTACACCACATTTTAACGAAAGAATTGGGCCTTTCCGAGCTTTCGACAAGATGGGTGCCGCTATTGCTTACGACCGATCAAAAGTTCACTCGTTTGCGCATTTCCAATGAGTGTTTGGACTTTGATAAGCGGAATCTAGTTGATTTTTGTAGGCTATTTGTTACTTGCGATGAAACTTGGATGCGCTACAGTACACCCGAAACTAAACAACAGTCGAAACAATGGTTAGAATTTGGTTCTGCACCTCCAAAGAAAGCGAAAACCACTTTATCGGCAAACAAGCTGATGGCATCAATTTTGTAGGATTCAAAGGGCATTCTGTTCATTGATACCTTCAGAAAGGTGCCACTATAAACGGACAATATTGTGCAGAACTTCAAAAAAAATTAAATGACGAGATTCGTGCTAAATGGCCAGGAATGGCAAATAAAAAGATTCTGTTTCACCAAGACAACGCTCCTTCGCATACCAGCACAGTTACGATGTCTAAAATCCACTAGTTGCATTTCCAATTAATACCGCATGCGCCTTATTCGCCGGATCTAGCCCCTTCCGACTTCCACCTAATTCCAAAATTGAAAACGGCACTAGGTGGAAAGAAATTTTCGTCTAATGACGAGCTTATCATCTTCGTAAATGAGTATTTTGCAAGCCTTCCGGAATCGCATTTTAGAGATGGCATAAGGGCATTGGAGCACCGTTGGAATAAATGTATTGCTCTTTTAGAAGAATATATTGAAAAATAAAAATTATTTTGTATTTAAAAAATTCGTTTTTCTTTTCCATTTTCACTACTTGTCAAACTACCCTCGTATTTATTATTAAAAACGCGAAAGTAAAATGTATTTTTATTGTACCCTTTCAGATTCGCAATAAAGTTTATGTAATTATCAGTCAAACAAAATCTGTTTTCTTTTTCCAATGTTTCCTTTTGTAAATTAGACATTCCAAAAGAAAAACATGCTTAACACTCCCTTGGTAGGAATTGTTGGTTCAAACTGCTACTTTAAAAAAGATCTTCTGTAAATCTCCACTAAGAATTGCAAAAAGAAAGGTGTCGCTCATTCCTACCATTACAAGGTGGGGATCATGGATAAACACATTCTTTCAAAATCTTATTAACCTACAGAATTTTGTTCATCTAGCAAATGACATGAATACAAGAAACTTTTAGAACTATGCAGTATTCAGCAATAATTGAAGTTTATTAATATTAACTTTGAAAGTTTGTGTACTTTCACTCAATACTTTGGAAATACAAATATTGAAATAACAAAGGCCGCTATACTTATTGAACAGTTGCTTTGATAATTAATTAATATATGTGGAGAATTTGAAGAACAGTTACAACACAAAGAGAGAAGCTTTTCATTATTCAAGAATACCTTAGTTTCAAAAAGAACTAATTTTGGAGAGGAAAATATACATAGTTTTAATAGTTAATACCAACGATCATCTTTCCTCGACAACGTAATGACAACGTAATATTATGTAGTTAACGAAATACGATATATACACTACCGGCCATAAATGAATCACTTATTATCGATAGAATCGCTCTGTCTTTATACCTGAGTTTCGGTAGGGACAATTGAAATAACAGATGCGAGTTCGTTTCTGAGAAGTTTACCAATAATAGTGGGATCATTATGTAAATTATATAATCATATTTGTTAGTGTAAAATATTATAATTTCCTTTAATCCTTTTATGACCTATATTCAGCGTTAATACTTTTCCTGAAAATATTTATTTATAGGGTTTTTCTATATTACAAGATTATAATAGTTCTAAGAAACAATTTATAGGAATTCGTGGTAGCACACAAAATGTTGCTATATAAGAAAGATTTAGTATTCGTCTAGAACCTGTTCGAGTAATACGAGTATTCTTGAACAAACAAACAAAATGCCAAAAAGAAAGGAATTGAGTGCAGAAATTCGTAGTGCTATAACATTACACAAAGAAAAATTGTCATTGTGGACAATAGCGCAAAAATTAAAATTAACATATCATGTAATGCAAGGTACAGTGAAAAGGTACATAACAACGGATGCAATACAACCAAAAAAACGTGTCGGGAGACCAAGGATGGCTACCAGACAAGATAATTTGCGGCCGGAACAGTTATCTAAATGGAATAGACGATTAACAGCTCCACACCTTCGCGCAGAATTAAATAAAAATCGTGTCGCTGACTACCGTAAAAAGACGTTTATCAAAGGCAACTATGAGGACGATTTACTGTTCGTAAACAATTGCTACGATCACAAAATTGTAAAAAACGATTACAATGGGCCAAGGAGCACCAACGTTGCGATGTGGAAATATGGAAGCGGGTTCTATGGGTGGACGAATCCAAATTCCAAGTGTTTAGAAGTAATCGGCGCGTTTTTGTTCGCAGACGAGTTGGTGAAACGATGATACGAGAATGTGTTGTTCCACGGTGGAGGTTCAGTTCTTGTTTGAGGATCATTTACTTTTAATAGTGTTGGAGATTCGTATAGAATTGATGGAATTTTAAAAAAAGAAGGATATTTGAAAAGTTTAAAGAAACGCTCAATTCCATCCGGACTTAAATTGATGAGAGAAAGTTTTCATTTCCTACAAGATAATGGCCATAAATATAGTGCTAACCTTTGCAAGGACTATGTTAAACGAAAAGAAGAAGTAGGACTTCTTGTAAATATAGTGTTTGGAATGCATAATCGCCCGATATGAATCCTAGCAAGTTGCTGTGGGATGAGCTAGACAGAAAAGTGAGAGAACACTGTTCGAAATCGCAGCAGCAGTTGTGGGAACACCTTACAAATGCTTGGATCAGTATTCCAGTTGAAACTCTTCGAAACCTTGTGTTGAGATTTCCCAAAATTTATAAAGAAGTTATTAACTGTAAAGGTGCATATTTTGACGAAAGTCACTTAAAACAAAAACTACCAATTTTTCTTCATAGAATTAATTCTAGTTTTATAAGAATATATAGTTTATTTTTATAGTAATTACATTTTTATTCGTATATATATATATATATAGTTTTACCAAAAGTGTACCATTTTTTTTTGTATTTTGTCTATAGTGATTCCTCATTTATGGCCGGTAGTGTATATATATATATAGTGAAACAGAATCGTTTTATACTAGTAATAACAAATATTTAATTACTAAACATGTCCATAGATATTTATTTTAATATACGTCTAACGTTTAAATCGTAATAAAATACGTCAGCTTTTTAACGCGTTTAATGCTCTTTTTGCAATTTTACTGGCCACTGCAATAGACCAGCTGTTCTTACTGGCCGCTTTCCTTTGGTATATAAGAAGGTATACGAAGTGTAATAGCTGGGTTACTGTAAACAACTTATTTTACGATCGCATTTCCCTATGGTATTCTGGGTTCAAGGTTTGACATTGTTTATAATAAACTTATCCTTATCAACGAATATGTTTGAGAATCTGTTCAAGGTCTCCATTAGCGCTCCAATTGACAACACCAATAAAATCGAAAATGGTCTATGGTATATCAAAGCCTGGTCCCGATTTCATTAATTTTTATTCTCTATGTAAATAACATATTAGACGCGTATAAAATTCAACTATTTTGTCAGTCCAGCTATAATAACATAAATTAAAACTTCAGGACAGAAGAAAACCTCTTATCAATGACGTCGCAAAGCTCAGCAGTTATAGAAAATTGGGATTGCACTTAAATATTAACAAGACTTAGAATTAGTTCTCCAGTTACGTCAGGATTAATGTAACGTCTTCTAGATAATGCTAAATTTACATATTAAATATCGCGTTTAATATCACAACAAAGTTCTATGGAACCACTATCTTCACTCATGGTGAAAATATGTTATAAATTTATGGCATTGTAATATTTTATTTCAGTTTTTTGTATGTATAAGTGGCCTCCAACAAACTTTACTAAAAAAAATATATATCTAACAATTCAATATAATATTTCGATTCTGTATTTTATTTTCAGATTTTCGACAGTTGTACCTCGTATGTCGATTGGTATCGTTAAACAATATTTAAATGATAGCGGTAATTCAGAAGAGTTTCTATTGTCTAATGTCATAATCTACACAGATTAAATAGAACGAGCTGACATAGTTGAAAGTATCTATATCTTCCTATATGTTTCAATGTTAGTTGTACGTGTGTGAACATCCTGAGTCATACTGATTTAATTAACTGATGTCAAGTATTGGGTTGGGCCTGCCTCTGACTCTTCTCTCAGCTACCGGTGGCCGACAGTTCGAACTTTATTACCACATTGCAGCCACAATTCACGATTTCATTAAGATAACTGTTTAAAGGTTATGTCAGTGAGACGTAAAATAATTTTAAAACTCCCTTAAAACCGTCTTTTTATATTTTTTTTGGTAGATCTCGTGTGTCTGGTAAATATGTAAACCGAAATAAAAAAAAGGAATATAAAATGCCGTGAACTTCTCCGAAGGCGTGCAACATTTGGAAGTTTTCAGAAACTTGGTGATATTCAAAACCTTTAATTATTTAAAGATAGGTAATAATGTATCAGAAAAAATACAAAACTTTCCTCTCAATAAAGCAGTAATCGATTATTTTTAGAAGTAAAGATTACCCATAAAGTAAGCTACGCGAGTAAGTTTTATTAACAAAATTAATTAACTTTTATTTATTTTTACATTGTTGTTTACTTTTGAATGAAATGCTTACAACAACTAAACTCAACAAAATAAAACCTAATAAATGATAATATTTAATGAAGGACTTAAAAGTTTTTGGGATATAAAATTTACATACATCATAAATACAATACGTATCTAGTCACTGACTTTGCGTGGCTTCGCATAAAGTAACTATAGAAAGAACAAAAGAGTGAACATTATTAATAAATGAAATAATAAAGAATACAGTAATTCTCGCGCTTACAATATTGATATTTCTCTGTATCTATCTCATGTGTTTTTTGTAAATTTATACGAGACCGACAGTTTGGCAATTGCGCTACGATAAGCAATTACCAATTTAATCAATTATTATGCAAATGTCGTTACATTGACCTTTTATTATTTTATTCAAGTTCGAACAATTCTTACCTTGAGAAGAAGTCTTTTATCGTGTAATATTACGACTGGTTTTACTATATACAATATACACAGTCTGTAGCGGAGAAAAGGGAGCTGTTACCAAAAACTATTTTGGTAAAATTCACTTATTTTATTCAACGTAGTCGCCTTCGGCTACAAATCAACATTTTGCACGGTCAATTAATATGTCGATGAATTTTTAAAAGCATTTTTACAAATATCCTTGAAGATCGCCGTCCACGCCTTTGATTGAGGGCACACACAACAAATACGCGCTAAAACACGCTTTATAACACCAACATAATATACAGCATTGACTGTTTGATTAGTTGGGATAAACTTTTTGTGCACTATGCTTTTCGAGTCATAAAAACAAATTAACATTGTCTTCACTTTTGGATACTTCCATTCAGAGCTTTGATGTTTGGTCTCTGGATCAAATTGAAAACACCACGTCTTTTGAGTTGTTAACCAAGTCTGTACGATGTTGAATTCGGAGCAGTTTTTGATCATAAGGCTAGGTATTTTAAAACGAAGTACAAGTACAATTAAATATTTTCACTTAATAGTTCGGTAAATAAACTATTATGTGAAAATCTTATTTTAATTGTAAACAAAATTATTAATCTGAAAACATTTAATATTTCCGAAACAGTCGAAGATAGGTATAGGACATTGTACATGAAATATGTCTGGAATTTTCTAAAGAATCCAAAAATTTAATATTCGATAGGGTGTTGCATTTAAAATAAGAAAGTTGGTATTGACCACTTTTACATGACACACCCTGTATATAAACTTTTTATTTAAAATAATACGCAAGTAAAAATCCCAATCGACGAACACCCTTCCATTTAATTATTATCGAATTTACTCCATTTGGCTGATACACACTGTATATATATACTTCGTCTGAGATAAAAATACAAATGAAGTTTTTACAACAATATAGAAGGACCTGTATAGTAAAAAGGAATATATATTTCATCATCCAACTAAAACTCGAAACAAATCCGGATATACATATATAACGATTGACAGAAACTTATTTTTTCACTCGTCCATTTTATATAAAACTGTCTGGATATGTACATACATCATGTTTTCTATATATCATAAAAGGAAATTTATCAATTACTTGTACGTTTCAAGTTAATATGTATATGTATACATATCTTAAACTTTACGCAAACATTAGACAAGTAAATCTCACAACAGGAGGTAAATACACTGTAACTCTTCTAGTCAGTGTGCATTATTTTTAATCCACTGTTACTTTCTAATGATTTGTTTTTGTGACATTCAGGGACAGTTTAAAGCCTGATATACTGCTTAGGTGTCGCTGAATGTTTCTTTCTTTTTCTTTCTTCTCAAAATCTTGTGTTTGTTGCTTCGATATCCACTCTCACGTCTCTCACCCAGTTCTCAACCAAAAGTAATCTTTTAGATTTTCTCAATGCACTTTATAACAATTCAGAAGGAATTATGAATGAAAGAATATACACATAATTCCATAATTTATACATGTTTCGTAATTTATGCATTTTATAACTTCGCTAACCAACAAATAATCATTCAATAAATATGAAGATTTGCTTCTAATACATTGTAACGCTGTTAAGCAGTATTATTTAAAACGTAGCTTTAGTGAAATGTTATATATTCTAAAATATTCCTTTCTTGTGTGGTCGTTAGAATTCAGAACACATTAAAGTAATTATTACATTTAATGTTTTTATTATGTTTTTCCTGCACATTATTGCTACAATTATTTACTTGCAGAAAAGTTGTAATAATATGGCAGAAATAAAGCTTAATGTATCATGATAAAATATTTCACAAATTAGTATCACCAACATTTAATAGAGTAAATACAATATTTTACTCTGAAAATATTATATTTTCTTCACAAGAAGCTAGTTTCCAAATATTTTATATCAGCAGTTTCATCGACTGAAGAAGCCAATGTTGGATTCAAACTATATGGCACCTATCTAAATAATATACTGTGCGAGAAACAGTATTTGTGGTAACATTATGAGTCGTCCTTGTATCGAATATACCCTATCTTTCGAACGACTTAAGGCAAGCACTTATAGTGTATTAGTCTGAATAGACCGTTTCTTTTATTTTTATGAATATGTCTCTTATGACGTTATATACCAAGAAGGAACAAAGCTTGCAACGGATTACCACACTCAATTAATAATAATAATAAAAATATAATAATAATAATAATAAAGTGTTTTCCAATAGGGACTTGACAATTTTTAATTCAATTTGTGAACGCACCCTTTCACTAATCATCGAACTGTCACTGTCAATTTATACAGTAAACTTAACATTTTCATCATGATAAAGTATACGTCTGCAAATTATAAAAATTTACTACAGAAATTCGGAGTCGGTGACCGCTACTTTAAGAGCGTTAACTCCGATTTTCGGTCGTAATTCTCGCCTTGGTAGACAGGCAGTAGCAAGTTTAGTGCAAAAATTTGAGTCTACATATTCGTTGTGTGACGTTGCCGTGCCAGTGAGACAACGGGTTGGTCGAAGTATCGAAAATATCGCTGCCGTTGAAACGACCGTAGCAAATGATCCAAATCAGTCAATTCCACGGTGTTCTCAAGAGTTGGGCATCGCCCAGACCACTTTATGGCGAATTTTGGTTTACACCCATACAAGATCAAGTTGACTCAAGAATTGAAGCCGATGGACCATTTGAAGCGACGTACGTTCTCTGATTGGGCTCTGGAAAAGATGCGCCAAGATGATCAATTTCATCGCAAAATCATTTTCAGTGACGAAGCTCATTTTTGGCTCAACGGGTTCGTCAATAAGCAAAATATGCGTTATTGGTCGGGTGAAAATCCACATGTGCTTCATGAAACACAACTTCATCCACAAAAAATAACTGTTTGGTGCGGTTTGCATTCCGGCGGCGTCATAGGGCCATATTTTTTCGTCGACGATAATGATCGTCACGTTATTGTGAATGGTAATCGTTATCGCTCCATGATTACCGATTATTTTTCGCCCGAATTGGAAGATATGGACTTGGCCAACATGTGGTTTCAGCAGGACGGTGCCACAAGCTACACAGCACACGTTACAATCGATTTATTGAAGAGTAAGTTTGATGAGCGTGTTATCTCAAGAAATGGGCCAGTCGATTGGCTGCCTCGTTCGTGCGACTTAACGCCTCTAGACTTTTTTCTTTGGGGCTACGTCAAGTCATTGATCTATGCCAACAAGCCGACAACGTTGGAAGAGCTCAGAGCCAACATCGAACACGAAATAGTAGCCGTTTTGGCCGAATTGTGTGGCCGAGTCATCGAAAATTGGGTCCAACGAATCGACCGCTGCACACGTGCCTACGGTGGCCATATGAACGAAGTCGAGTTCCATTCATAAATGTTTTGATTGTACTTCAACCCGATAATAAAGTTTTTGAAATATCTCAAATGGTCTGCAGTTTATTTTGAAAAAAAGTTGTCAAGTCCTTATTGGAAAACCCCATATTTATTAGTACCCAACATAATCTTAACGACAAAGAATAATGCATAAACTTCTATTTATATACATTCCTATCCTGATAAGAGGGGAGAAATACATAACATTTGTCCTAAGAAACAAGACGTGTATCTCGATTGTCGTACTGGTACGAAAAAAAAACACATTAACAAATACGAACAATTAATCTTATTATGTATTATGTTAGTTTACCGGAAAAAAATGCTCACGATATTATACATTTTGCACTTGCAACGAGACAAATCCGTACAATATTGTGGTTAGAGTTCGTCTCAGGATCGTTACTGATTTTATTAGATGTCAATTTCAGTAGATGACTAGATATAATGATACCTGATGACAAATCCATATTCTAATCTACTACGAACAAAAGCATTATAAAGGACTCTCATACGTCAATATCAGCAAGTACTTTAAATCACAGACTATAAATTTTAATACTTTAATAGCCCTATTGCAGTCATCTGATACGTGATTCTCAGTCATAAATCTACAATCAAATATTACACCAAGATCTTTACTTCCTTAAAACTCAACTCTCAACCTGCAATCTTATAGTTAAAATGCACTTTGTCATTTATGCGAAAACGAAATCAAGAACTGTCGTAATATATGTACATTAATTTTATTTATGTTCATACTGCATTTCTACAAAAAACAATCGATTGTACACAGTTTGTCACAGAGAAAACAGAATTTTTTTAAAATAAAAAGAAAGGCTTACTATCTTAGTAAAATTCAAAGTAGTCGTCTTCGGCTTCAAAACAGCTTCAACATTTTGCACGGTCAATTAACATGTCGAATAAATTTTTAAGTTCATCTTTAAAGATGTTCTTCAAGATCGCTGTCGACGCCTCATTAATGGCTTCGATCAGCAAATGTAGTTTAGAGAATAGAGAGAAATTACAGGGGGCCAAATCCGGTGAATACGGTGAATGGTTGATGGTTGATGGTTGATGGTTAAAATGCCATTTGTGCATTATCATGTAACAAACGCCAGCTACAATTTTCACGATATTGAGGGCGCACATGACGAATACGCGCCAAAAGACACCTCATAACACCAAGATAATATACAGCATTGACAGTTTGACTAATTGGTACAAACTCCTTGTGCACTACGCCTTTCGAATCATAAAAACAAGTAAACATTGTTTTCACTTTAGACTTCTCCAAGCGGCTTGGATGCTTCCATTTAGAGCTCTAACGTTTATTTTCTTGATCGTACTGACAATGCCACGTCTCATCATCAGTTACAAAGGAATACCTGAAGTTTTCGCCTTTTTTTGAGTCTTTGATCAAGTCTGTACAATATTGAATTCAGTTAGCTTGTGTGGTACAAATCTTGCACAAATCTTTCTCATTCCCAAATACTGTGTTAAAATGCGATAAATCGAATCTTTGAAAATATTTAATTCCATTCCCACGTATCGCAATGAGGATTTCAGCTCATTTATGATAAACTCACGCACAAGTTCGATGTTACTTTCCGTAACCACAGTTTTTTTTTCATTCATTTATGTCCGTACGACCGTCGATAAATCGTTAATACCACTCATACGTACTCGTACGTGATAAATACACATCACCATACACCTGTTTCATCAAATTAAACGTTTCAGTGAACGATTTACCAATTTTAAAACAGAACTCGATATTTGTTTCTTCAAAATTCATTTTTCGACCAATACCAAATACACACTGTTACTTTATGAACAATTTTTCTGCTTGTAATGATGCGAATGTCATGATATTTTGACACAACTCCTCAATATTGTGACAACATAATTCTCTATTAATTAGCTATCCAGATCACAACTAATGATCTTTTATTAAGCACTATACCACTGTTTTAAATTTTCGCATTTCAATAATTGAATTTAACTTTAAACATCTTCTCAATCCGTGAATCTATAGCGATCCAAAGATGCATTCTTAACTATCTTTACACAACACAAGACAAACATTTAAAACTTTAAAAATCATTCCAACATAAACACAACGCTTCACTACGCTGAACAAATAGAGCTTTCCGAACAAACAGAGCTCCAGTTTTAATATAATAGTAAAAAGATCAACAGCAGTCCTTTGCAGGAGCGAACAAAATATTTGCAAGCGAAATAACAGTGACAGTAATTACTTAATAAACTCAAGAAAGTCAACATATTTTGAATGTTCAAGAAGATATACAAGCACTACCATTCGGTAACCAAAAAATTACATCAGATAATGTACCTGAGAATTTTAAAGTATTTTTAATTTTATGGAGTGTAGTGTATTATAGCCATTATTAGATTAAGAAATTTATCATCGACCATAGGAATTTTTCATTAAAACTATTACATTTTTAAACTTTTATTAATATTAAAGGAAAAAATTATAATTTGTAACAATGTGTAGTAGAAAAGCGTCCAATTTTGGAATACTACTAATGTATGTATATACATAATTCGTTACTTAGATCTATAGGTGGTCTTCGAAGTAAAAAAATAAAAGAAATCCAATCTCTGTAAAAAGAGAAACACAAAAAATTAGGATTACTGCTACTCTTGATTTGCCAGAAGCAGCAATTATGTAAAGAATTTTTTTTAATTGTTGTTTGTGAAAAACACGAAGCACAAGAGTATTAAATTACCAGTCTGAAAACAAACACGCGAAATTACCTACAATAAAAAATTGAAACAGTGTAAATAAATGGGCGTGCATGTTGCAAATCCGAGCCGATGTTATTTCTCTTGATAAATACCTTTTGGTAAGTCGACCGTCATAATGACCATGGTTAGCAAAATATGTGCTAAAGACCACCTGCGGTCTACTTCTAGTGAATGGAATTTACAAGAAAAATTCCACAAGAAAAAAATGTAACTAAAAAATAACAATATGTTTTGAATAGATTTCCATACAAAATTACGGGGCTTACTGCATACAAGTATCACATAAAAAATTAATTCAAACTGTGTACACTTAAATGCATGGATAATCATATGTTGCTGAAAATAATTATATCAAGTTAGTCTTAGTGCACGCAATTAATCATTTGGTTTACATGAAATACTGAATGTAATAAATAAAATTAATATCTTACATAATATTCATTGAAGTCTCAATACATGTTTACTGTCTAATGAGCTAATATTTATTTTTTTGTATATTTAATCTTGATTGCAAGTTTCTTGTACATACACTCTGAGAAACTTTGTGTGTAAATCCAACGCGGTGCAAGTGGTAAAATATTTCGGCAACAAATTTCACATTAACAGGTACTACTTTGCACCATAATATATACTAATAAAATGGTGTCAGTTGTAAATAGCTTTGTGTCAAACCGTACTAAATTATGTGTTAAGTAAATGCAAAAAGAATATGTTTGACATCCTTCTAGTTAATTTTACACAATTCACATTACAAATTTTGATACCTAGGAAAATAGTAAAAAACTTTCCGTAGTGTAAAGTCAATATCTAGGACAATCTTTAGCTTTCTTTATTCTGACGTTAATTGCTTTAGACATGTTATAGAATGTCACTAAATTACTCTTAATATTATATATAGCTTATATATAATATATACTCATTAAAACGAATAAATTTTCGTTTTTCATATATTTAGAATATGGTTACATAAAATTTATAAAGAAATGAAGAAATCAACTTTCGTGTGTGTTTTTTTACAGTTTCGGTTATTATCTATAAAAAAATTATATAATAAAATGTATAAATACATATTGGACAGTTAAAAGAACAAGGAAGGATTAAATATAAATGCAAACCTAGAATATTGTTCATACGCATATGCTATTAACTTAATACACGGGTACATAAATAGTTGTATGTATGTACATATGTATGTCACAAACAGTATATCGAATTACAACCAAAAAAATTAGAATAGAAAGGAATTTCCCTTGGAATTTTAAAAAGAAATGATTTCCTTTAAAATGGATAAAGTAATGCTTGAACATGAAAAAACAAAGAAGACGTTTGTCTTCTATCCACAGTCCTCCAATCGAAGCAATAAGAAAAAGGGCATTAAGGGAAAGATTGTTTAGAAACTGAAAGTAGTATCGATTTAACGATTCAATGAAGTGTTAATCAGTTGCATCAATACCTTCGTGACTATCCAACCATAGAAACGAGAGCACGAAATATTACAGAAAAGTATTCTTCTTTTATTGAACATTGCTGTGTGGAACGCATTTGTATTTTATCAAAAACATGAACCAAAAGAAGCAACTTGAACTTTATAAAACCTTAATTTCATATTTATACGAAAAAAAGCCAGGTCCGTTGGGACTAATGGAGCAACGCTTTCCCGAGTAAACACCAACAGCAGAAGAAATAATAGCGTAATGCAAACTTTGTAATGCTTTATGTGTTGTGTCATGCTTTATAGTAAATCATACACAACTGAAACTTTAACAATTTTTACTAGTTTTTATTTCTTTTCTGCATTATATTATCTTAAATTATCGAATTCTTTTCTCGAAAACGAAAGATTCAATATAAATGTTTACACTAAATAGTTAAGACTTCATTAATTATTTGTTTTTGAAATTGTGTCTAAGTAATAATTGCAAGCTGGAAACAAATATACTATTTGCAAAGAAACAACAAATTCTTACCGAAATTATCATCATAAATAAATAATTTTAGCAAAACTATGTATCAAGTACACAGTCATAGAGTTATACGTGATAAACTGTTCAAGAGTACATGCATCCATACAAAACCTTTGTTGTAACCTCTATCGTATGATGCTGGATCAAGAATGACCTGAGCCTATATCTGACCAATCCTGGTTTCATTTGTTATTGATAGTTAAAACTATAAAATTGGAGAGCCCGAAAATGACTATGACGGAAGATCAAAGCTTCTATACTTTTTCATAATACAGTTAGTACACAAAATGTTGTACAGCTATTCTGCATGAATTCATTACACAGTTCCGTGGTGACGAATTAGATTTTTTAAAGTTTTTGTAGGAATTTTATGGTGAACATACTATAAACCAAAGTAGTCATTTCATACTGTTATTTATATAAATAAAATCAAAAAACATACAATATTAAACAAATCTCAATGATTTGACAATAGATTCAAACAGTTATAAAGGAATTATATTTCTGAAAATATGAAACAAAGAATTAATCTCTGTTTATAACAGAATTGCGAATGTTTTCAACATTTTTAGTATTAGTAGTATTATGATAAACAGTCTTTATGTTTTTAAAATAAAATATAATTTTTCATATCTATCATTCTTTCGTGCTTGGCATAAAAGCTCTATGAGAATATTCAAAATATCTTAAATAATAAATGATAATATAAAGCGCGACCAGAAGCAATAACAATGTTAACAACTTATTTAATAATTAGAACAAAAATATACTTTCGATCATTTCTCTTCATTCTATAGTAATTTGTGGAATACTTTAAATATTGCTATTAACCCAGTAAGGTTGCCGTGTATTAATATTTCCGTATATATAAAATACGTCCGAAATTTGGACTTGCAATTATAATCAAACAGAGCTATATGTAAATCGTTTATGAGTCAGTATTCCAAGCGTCATCATTGATCATGGTAAGTAAAAACGTGCCTTGTTGTTAATCAGTTTTTCATTGTTGTATTTGCGATTATTCAATGGTCAGTTTATGTGTTTGAAACTAAATTGGACTGTCACAGAAACCTGTGACAGTCCTGGCGAGTTTAAAACAAAATTTAATAACAAAATGTTAAAAGAAGCATTAGAGGACACACTTCGGGTCAAACACAAACTTACGACTGATCTAAACGCTTCAGAAATGTCGGACCATTAACCGGTATTACACCAGAATATGTCGTTACTGTTCTTACCTTTAGAAATTGTATACTAACGACCAAAGGTGACTAAGGAAAGATAAGAAAATGAGACGATCAGAGATAATGCAAGGCACATACTGCTTTCATCGTACATCACATGGCCGTTGTGATTCGCTCGACTTAGCTTCTTGCAACTTTTCCCTTCTTCCTAAGATGAAAAATAAAGATTAAGAGGGAAATATCCGATATGATACACGAGATTGAGGCTGAATCACAAAGGGTGCTGGACGCATTGACAAGCCAAGACTTCCAGATTGAATTCTTTTCGTGGCAGATGCGCTGGGATCGGTATTTGCCTTCCCAAGGGAATTACTTTGAAGGTGATAAAGGTCAATAAAATCCTGATATTTTGCAATTTTATTCATCCCTGCTTTTTTGGGCACTACCTTTTATGTATATTTAATGTAGTCCAAGAAAATAAGGAATTGTAATGTATTTTAAGTGAGAAAACATTTCTATAGTGAGTAATATTTGATAATGAGTAACCTAAAAATTTTAAAAAATGTACTTTCATTTAATTAATTTATCATCCTATAATATATATCTTTGCTATTATTTAGAATATCAAACTATTCTTACACCCCATCATATGTACATATTTCACTTGTGTAATCTGAATTAATGATACGTTTGTAACAGTTTATCAGAAAAATTGTCTGTTAATTAGATATCTCATTCGAATAGAAATAAATTCATGAAAAGAATGCACGAAGGCCTAGTAAATGTATACACTACTTAAGGGTCACAATGGTATACTTAACGTCAATACAAGAAGTTCAACAATGCCCGTCTGAACTACCTTTTGTACTGACCGAAATAAGGTGTTGAAAAATGTATAATAACTAGGTCCGTGACATAATCCCGTATTTTAAAGTATTACACCTGTACTCGACGACCGAGATATGTTTGCTTTCAAACTACTTACAAAGAATTACAAATATTTTTGTCCCACTCCAGGTTGGCTTTTTACTATAAAAGATACTCGAGACAAGAGTGGTTATACATGACTTTGGTATATTAAGTGTTACGTGGTATTTATTAGTTTATTTCATTGTTTACAATTGTACCGACTATTAAAACAGATAAAAGTAAAAATACCTTTTTTCTTATGTAGATGCCAATATATTTATGTGAACATAAATTCAAGATATTCATATAGGCATGCTAATCATCCACGTAATAGTATCATATTAATAATAATGTTATAATTATAATAGTTAGTTTGTTTAACTTTGTATTAGTTATTTTAAACTAAGGAATCACTACATATGCCACATTTTGTCTGCACTACTTTGTCACAATAGGTAGATAACTAAACATCAAAATATAAATTCAGTAGTCAGTATAGAAAAGTGTAGTGCTGTATCAATATACATACATAATTCATACACCAACTATATTCTTATAAATAAACATTAACAAAAACTATTCTGCTAACTTGGGCATAGAACATGTAAAAATACAATTTAAAGAGTTACTCTGAAATAAAGTGCCAATTGTACAACGCAAAAGTATTCGGATATGTTACGTTGTAGAAGAAGTATACATATATAATATATGCAAATACCTCGAACGCAATGGTGAAGTACCGAGCCACTACATGAATACTTTTTATCCGTTCCAAAGATAAATTGTTTTGTCAAAACGCTTCGAAAATTAAAAGAAATTACAGTTGCGAAGAGAGAGATTATCACTACACAATATATATTGCGCAAAGGGAATAACTAGTCGAAACTTTGCAATGTCGCCGCACCATCAAAAAATTTACAAGCAGAAATACAATCACAAATTCCATGAGAAATGTGTGATCAAAAAAACTTACAAAGAGAGAAAGTAGAAGTTTGCTTAATCAAATAAAAGCAAATCCAAGAATTAGTGTGTTAAATCTATCTACACATATTCGACAAATTGTTTCTTAAATTCGTTAAAAGGTCGGATATGATTCAGTGACTTTTACAGTATTGTGCAAATTAATGGAATCAAACTCAATATAACTAAGGAAACCGTTTATTTGTCATATAGTCACGATGAGATGGTATAAAATTATAAATTACTAGTAATTAAAAGATATGCCCTCCTTTGGCTGCGATGACAGCCTGAACTCTTTTCGGCATGGAATCTATTAATTTTTGACAGCTTTCCTTTATTTTCTCGTCCCGAAACCACACCTGAATTACTGCTTCTATCAATTTTGTCTTCGTTGTACAGTCCATTTTATGTAACCTAGACTTACAAATGACCCACAGATTTTTAATGGGTTTAAGTCTGGAGAATTGCCAGGCCAGTCGAGGAGAGTTATTCCTTCTTCCTTGAAATATTTGACCATAACTTTCGATTTGTGGCATGGAACTGAGTCCTGTTGGAAAATTGGACCTCCGTTTGGCTCGCGTTTCTTTAGATCTTTTCCCTATTTACTTATCCAGTAGCTCTTTATATTTCAGGCTGTTCATCATGCCTTCTATAGGCACCAGCGATCCAGTCCCCATGTACGAAAAATATCCCCAAAACATCTTCTTTACAGGATGTTTGACAGTCTGATCGATATGAGCCGCAGTGAGTGTTTCATCTCCACTTTTTCTCACGAATTTTGATCGCTGCATCTGCACCAAATGGGACTCGTTTGAGAACAACACCTTCCTCATTCCATCCGGCATATTTCTTGGCCCAAATAAGCCTCTGCTTCATCATTCGTTGAGTGAGGAGTTGCTTCTTGTGTGGTCGAATGGCTTTTCTTCCAGACTCTAAAAGTCTCCTACGAACTGTCGAGTCATGCACTTTCAATCCAGCGTTCGCTAAATCTTTTTGTAGTTCAAAACTAGTTTTTCTTGGGTTCAGCTGGCTATTTCTGACCAAAAGAGTAACATCCCAGGGTGTCATCTTCCTCTTTCTCCCACATTTTCCCGCTGGTTTCACTTCAACTATTCCGGTATTCTTTTTTTGCTTTAGGATCTTGCTTATTGCTCCTTAACTAACACCACATTCCTGAGCAATATCTGTCGTGTCATTGAAGTGTGCTCACTTAATGTCACAATCTTCTCACGTTTTCTGGGCGTGATATCCATATCGCGAACAACCGGTAAAAGCACAATATAAATCAAATTTTGAACTTTGAAGGAGTATATGTGAACAAACTCTCTGAAACGCCCTGAATAACTGTGTAATGTGTTCCCAGTGATATAGGTTGTGTTTTTTGACATAAAACTACTGTCTAACAATGTTGCCACATGCAGAAAACTAAAAAAGTAGTGATGATTCCATTAATTTGCATAATACTGTACATCGAAATAGATTTAAAGAAGGTGTAACTAGGAAAAGCAATTAATTAATAGAAGAAGCAGACTAAAACGTTTAGAGTTCTCTAAAAATACGTTGATGTTTCCGCAGAATTTTGGAATAAAGTAATTTTTATTAATGAAAGCAGACGCAATGTATTTTGCTGCAATAGGTTGCATCTAGTTTGAAGAAAAGGAGATGGAGGAAAAAATTTTGAAATAATTCCTCGAATAATGAATAGACTTATCTGAACATCTTAAAAGTAAATATTGAATAAATTCAGCCCAAACTCTCTTTTTCCTTTTCTTGAACATTTTCTGAGCTGCATTCTACGTAACTTCCCTTTTCCTTAGTCTATCTCATTTCCAACATACTACTTTAGAATTTTCCAGAAAACTCAAACATGTTTATTCTTTTTCATATGAAGTTTTCTATGTAAAATTTGATGAACTGCGCAGGATCGAATTCCCAAATTCTCCCTTCCTTCACCATACGTCACATGGTGGTTATTATTTATTATACGCTCCACAGCTAATATGTTTTTAGGAGTTTGCTGAAGCACCATCATACACTGGTTACGCTGCTTCAAACCAGAACTTTCTATCTCTTCTCGCTCACGGGATATTCGCGATCTTTAATCAAAAATGTTCGTTTTGATCCGGTAACTTACTTCTAAAAGTTTGTTTTTTTTAGAATTTGCTTAAGTATTATGACACGCTAGTTAAACTGCTTCAAACTGGAACTTTCTATCTCTTCTTGTTCCCGAAATAGTTGCGATCTTTTGGCCAAAAATATTCGTCTTGGTCCGGTACCTCCGCAACTTATTTTCAAAAGCGGCGGTTTTTTTGGTTTCTATTTAAGTATCATGGTACTCTTGTTACGCTGTCTGAAATCAGAACTTCCTATTTTTTCTTGTCACCAAGATCATAGCAATACTTTAGCAAAAAAATTATGCCCTTTACAAATTATTTGTACCACCTACAGACAATCGACAAGTTCGATAGCATTGCTCTTCTCTTGAACAAAATTTTAAAATCGAAATGAATCCATTGCAGTATACCGTTGCCATGAAATATTCTTACTATTATTTAAAAGAATTTATTGCTCAATTTTATGTATACAGACGACAGAAGTTTTAGATTATTTTTCACAACTAAACACCCTATCCAATTCTTGACTAATTGACAGAAGTCAAAGCACATACTTTACTAAATAACGATGGTTGTGAATAAATAAGACTTCGTAATTTTTACTTGATTACATCATAAAACTTTACTTTTTGTTCATATTTCCATTTTAATCTTGTAGAACTAATTATGTCCTTGATATTTTATTATATATTTGTTAGATAAAAAATGAATGTTCTACATACTTTGTACTTCTGAACTAATAAATTCATATTTCCATAAATAATATATCAGTTATTTCCTTCCCACGCGGTACAAGAATAACACAGCTGTAATGGAAATCTTAAATGTTTCCGAACGGAACGTCAAAAATTACAAATATACTGTTTCAAACGACACCAAATCCAATGCAGGAGCTGTCAAAATGCAGTGGTTTTAATTAAAACAAAGTATAAAGATGAATATGGTCCATTACTTTAGACATTAATCACTTTGCCCACATATTATTTGCTGTTATTAATACTGACGTTGGTTGTTTAAACACGCATATTAAACACGCAGTTAGTTGCGTTTTCTGTATGTGTATGCGTATGTACGTGTATAATACATACATATGTGAATACACAGATGAATGAAAACATAGCATGTTACCAATATCTAAGTATTAATATTCGATGTAGTAACTAAAAATGCATGTGCAAGCCTTATTTATTGAGATGAATAATTATTTTTATAATATTTAACGTTCAAAAGTAACGAAATCTCCTACTTATGTGCCAAATTGAGATTCAATTCATTCATTATTTTGTGCTTTATAAAACGTTTTGCGACAAAAAAAGAGATTTGTGGAATTAAATAATTCTGGTGTTATCAAACTTTTGACAAAACAATAGAATTTCCATAAAACTATTCGTGAACAAATTATTGTACTGTATGAAAACGAGCCTTCGTCATCTTTGAAAATGAAATATTGATCGAAACTATTTCGATGGAATCGCGAAGCCATTGTATATAATAACCATATAAATAACTATAAATTTTGATAACTATAAATTTTAGAGCCAAACAAGAATTATTCTTGTTGAATACACGTCAAAGCGGCTACAAAAACAGCAGATGCCTACGTTAACTTTACGTACTGCTATTGATTAAGAAGGCAGACAAAGTTCTACTCGTGCACAGCGAATGTAAGTTTTAAATGGTCCATTTATTATATAGTTGATACATAAATGACTTCCGATCATATCTTTGAAACAGCATTTCACAGACAATTTTTCATTTTTCCATTTACCTATCATTAAATTGATGTGGCCCATCTTTTGGATTTCTCCGATTGCTCGGAATCGGCCGCTAATCGTTTCTTGGGCCACATTTAACGCTTCTGCTAATTGTTTTTGAGTTTGGATTGGGTCTTCATCAAATACTTCCTGCAGTTTCGCATCTTCA
The DNA here is from genome assembly GCA_031893035.1 of Dermolepida albohirtum. Classification (NCBI taxonomy): domain Eukaryota; kingdom Metazoa; phylum Arthropoda; class Insecta; order Coleoptera; family Scarabaeidae; genus Dermolepida; species Dermolepida albohirtum. Next base: position 34,921 of record JAVIWB010004669.1, on the reverse strand, counting down.
AACTTTTTCGGTTTACCAGAACGTTCTTTGCCTTGCATATCGAAATCACCACTTTCGAATTGTTGAAACCGCGCCTCACATATTCTTATGGTTAGAGTACGCTTACCGTAAGTTTCTACCAGAAAATGATGATTTTTAGCGACTTTTCTCTTTTGATTAAATAAGAAAAGTAATACGTGCCGCTCATGCAGTTATTCGGGCACGAAACTCGACATTTCTAAAAAAGGTATAAATCTATGACTGTGTTACTTTCGCAAAATATTACATGTATGGATTTGAAGTTTGATGTCAGTAGTATATGACATATGTGTCAAGTCATAACATATCTGTTAAATAAACCGGTAATGACGTAACAACAAATCGAAAAAATATTCTATTCTCGTATATGTTATAATACATGCACTGGAACTTCTTAAACTGATATTTCAAATCTTATTAGCTAGCTGTGTACTGGCACAATAATTGCGAGGGTGGTGTTGGACACGCTACAAAGACTTTCAACTAATCTATTGTTGACGTTTATAAGCGATGGTGCCGCGACAATGCATGCGTAGATCATTTTCAGAAAGAAGATTGTAAGAGACCCTTGCTTATGTCGCGTAATATTCATGGTTCACATCTTGTGGCACAAACTATTCGAGAATGTTTTCCAAATATTAAACAAGTGTTTCTAAAATTTCTCTAACGAACTCGAAAATTTCGCAGACAGTGCCCAAGTATTCCCAAACCATCAGAGTCAATTCTTATAAGTTCGGGAATATGGTTGAAGGAAACTTTTTATTATTCTTAGTATTTCCAAGAAACTAAATCTGTGATTCTACAATTCGATATTACTGAAGCTGTGGTTGTTAATGGAAGCTAGATAGGATTTCAAGGTACTTCCATTGAAACAGATTTAAAAACTATTTACTACAATTATAAAGGATTATTTGCCGAGATAGAAATATTGGAAAGTACTGGATTGTCGATAGTGGAGTCAATCCAAATAGTGGACAAAGTAAATGCATTGCTACATAATATAGTCGACGAACATAATGTGTAATAGAAAAGTTCGATAGTTTTTTAAAAAGAGATGCCGACTTTGGAAAGAAAAATTTGTGATCTGTGATTCCGATTTTACAAAGGCGAATCCGTTAACTTATTTCAAAAATTACTTTTTATTATGCCTGTGTTACATCCACAGATGTCGATCAGTCTTTTTGAATATATAAGAACATTTTTTCATTACTGTAAACATCGTTCACTGAAATAAATATGGAAGCATACATTACGAAATGCTGCAAACTTTTTTCTAATCTTATTCAGTTTGTGCTACGCAATAACAATCGTAAATAAGGTACATATGTGTTTCGTCACATGCTATATGTTCGCCCTCTTAATAGCTTCGACGTCGGCATAACGCTGTCCTTTCATCGGCACACTTAGTTTGGAGAATAGATAGAAATCACAGGGGGGCAAATCCGAGGAATAGGGTGAATGGTTGATGGTTAAAATGCCATTTGTATTTAGAAAAATCAGTGATAAGCGTCATGCGATGAGATGGGGCATTATCATGTAACAACTGCCTACCATTTTCATGATTGAAGCGCACACGAGGAATACGCACCAAATACGCGCCATTCATACCACCAAGATAATATTCAGCATTGATTGTTTGACTAGTTGGTACAAACTCTTGTGCCTTTCGAACCATAAAAGCAAATCAACATTGCCTTCACTTCACATATGTACTTACCACAACAGATCATATCCTACCGCGCCGACAAAAATTGACTGTACTACTCATTCCCCTTAAAATAATATCGCACTGCAGTATGTATTTTACTGGTATTTATTTTGTGTCAACCAGATAGTACATTTGTGTATATTTGACAGTGTACAATGTACAAATAATTCATTCAAATTACATTTATTTCTTTCACAAGTATCATTTAATATTGCCCATTGTTTCTGCACGAAATACTGAAGATAATAATATTGTTGTCAAAAACTAATATTTTGTGAAAAATCACAGTTTCTTTATTTAATAGCTTATTTCCAAGAAGTCTCAATTTTTGAACAGTTAGTACTTACTAGTTGCTTTACTTACATTAATTATCGTTCTCTCTTCTGTCAATAAAAATTTATTTTTAATGCAAAAATATCGAATTAGAATTTATTTCACTAAATTTTGTTTTTCCTCCTCTTTTTTTATTTTTTTCTTTAACTTACTGAATAATACTACCTAGAAACTATTCTAACCGTAAGTTAACTAATTAGTACCAATGCTAATCACAAAAGAAACGATAGAGAAAGATCTGTATACGCGAGAGTGAAACTAATTGTGGCATAAATTTCTTGTTCTCGTACTCACTAAGCTAATATAAAAAAGAAGAATATGTAATGAATCTTCAGTCAGGTCTGCATGCATATAAAAGATATTGGCGATGGTAAATTATAAGCTCGCCAATAAAATAAGCACGAACATGTTTACCTTTAATTAAAACCATTGATTATTTTACGTGTAAGTGTTGTTCTTGAGAGATAACAGCAAAAACTTTATTAATACATCTTGTTATATGAAAAATTTAAAAGATGTGTTGGGTTACATGACACTATAGCTATTGTATCAGGTTGTTACATATGAAATGTCCGATTTTGTAAGGAATAAAAAAAAGTCTAAATTTAAAAAAATATAAATATTTATTCTGTACCTATAACATGTACGTGTAATTACAACAGTTTGGAGTCCACACAGGTGTGTCGTCAATGTTGTTTCTAATTAATGCCTTCTAGACAAAGAAGAATTACATATACTATAAGAGCGTTCGTTATATGCTTGCATGCTGTCTTGGTGCTTCACCTCGATCTAACCATTGCCCTGACCATCTCCGATTATCATAAAGTATTCACTTTTCGTCACACGTTACCAAAAGAAAAATTTAAAAGTACTTGACTGTATTTAATAGTTTATGTAAATAACGCCTTACATGACACTATAGCTATTGTATCATATCAATATGATTCTATGTAAATCGATAAATTTTCACGTGAAGAAAATTGCCCGAATATCTCTTGCCGACAGCTTTCGCAAGGACAGGTGTATTAATCTTTCCAAGAAATGGAACACTAAAAAAAATATATTGATAATCTATATTCTTGGTATAGACAGAAAGTACAGAATAGAGTTGCATATTGGAACACAGCCTGTAAAAAATATTTGTTAATTTTGTATATCTTATATAGATTAAAAAAATAGAAATATTTAAATGACAATAATTACACAGTGATGCAAAATCGAACTTTCTGAATGGGAATGGGATGCGACCAATTGCAAATAAAAGTTGACATTATCGATAACAAAACCTTCAAGGGTTCTCTTAGTTCAGTGAGAGATTTTTTTATACGCATTTGAAGTTGGTGATTTTGGAACACTGTCTAGCAAGGAAAGATCATTGAAAATTTGATAAAATAATGCTTATTTATTTTTATTATCCTGGAAAGTTGTGGTATCTTACTGTTTTCTAATGATATTACGAAATACATTTTATTATTCTAAGTACGTTACTATTACAAAAATGCAATTCTTATGGAAAAAATTTTTTTTGTCTATTGTATTTTCCACAAACATATATAATAATATTTCAAATGCATTCACTCCAGCTATGCGCCATCTTCAGTGGTTGTTTTCTTACTAAATTGTCTTGGTACGTTGCTGTCAGTATATATAGATTGTCAGGTAATATAATTGTGGTGGTTCGTTATTGTTCGTAATTGTGCGCTTGTGTGTCTTTATGGTCTTGTTTTGAATTTGTGCGTTACTGAGTTTTATTGCCTTATTGTCTTGGTTTTTGTAGAAATTCTTTAAGGGTTCAAATATTATGTCTGAAGCAGCGAAGCAGTAAATACACCATTTTTTCTATGAAAATCTACAAGAAATAGCACATTTATATGACAGCGCCATCTAGCGTCAGTTTTGGGTAAAAATAAATATCAAAAATGAATTTCTCGACCCCAAAGTAAGATACCACAACTTTCCAGGATAATAAAAATAAATAAGCATTATTTTGTCAAATTTTCAATGATCTTTCCTTGTTAGACAGAGTTCCAAAATCACCAACTTCAGATGCGTATAACAAAAAATCTCTCACTGAACTAAAAAAAAACCTTGAAGGTTTTGTTATGGATAATGTCAACTTTCATTTACAATTGGTCTCATCCCATTCCCATTTTGTTGTTGCACTGTGTTATTAATAATAATCCCAATGTCTTTTCTTTGAATGTTTCTCTTTTATTATTCAAACTATTCAAAAACAATTATTTTCAAAGAGGGCATCAGTTAAGAACTACTAGAAACAATGGCTGGCCAGTTTCTTAAAAAAAACGAAAACAATATTCAAAAATATTTGCCAATAATTGAATATGTGTTTTGTAATATTACTAATATTATCAATCGATCACTGTTTATTTATATAATTAACTTTCTTTAAGAATTTTTAATTTTTATTTTAATGAAGACGTTCGACAGCGTGGTAACTAATATTGATTAAGACGCTTAGTGTCATAAATACTATTATTAATAGTAAATATTAATAATAATATAATTAAATAAACTTCTAATTGGAAAGTTTTAACAAATCTTTTCTTCTTTTTCTTACCAATAATTTTGTATTGATTTTTGGCTAGATTTTCCCTCTTCCTGAAAAATAATTATTCGCTATGTTGCCTTACTTTTTACTTCGTGGTGGGTTTTAATCTGCTGGGTCTTGGACAATCTTCTTCTCAATACAGTATATGTGCAATTCAGTATTATTTTTTACAGCACACGTCCACGTCTTTTTATTTATACTCATGATATAGGTTTCTAACCGTTATAAAGCGTGTTTCCGATATATTCATTGCTGTTCGTAGCAATTTACAAGCAAGTATTTAGATCATATTATTTGTCTCTACAATATTCATATTTCATTTTCATATATAAACATATATAACTTTTTCGGTTCCATAGTTTTCTGTGATAAATCTGCCTAGATGGAAGATTGTTTGTGTGTACCCTAGTTCTTTTTCATTTATTATGAAAAAAACATAGTTACTACTTCATAACTGTTGTTATTTAATTAATATTGATAATGTGTGTATATAGAGATAAATTTAAAATATCTTGAAATAAGATGGAGATATATCTAAACAGCAACAAAACACGAAATATAAAACCTAAAGACGACCTTGTATTTAAACAATGGCTTACTCGTTACACCCCTTTCTTACATTCTTACTACTACATCTCGAGTTGTGTTAGAGGAATGTGCTACGTACACTATCTTTTTCGAACAAGCTATTTGTTTATCTCCAGTAGCGAAAAGCTACTTAGTTATGTAATAAGTTACTTATCAGAAAAAAGAATAAATGTTACAAAACATGTAAAATTATCAGAAAAAAGTCTCTCGACGTTGAAATTATAAAACTCTTTGAATGATTTTTTTAACTTAATTACACGCAAATTATTAGCATTTACTTTGTTCAGTCTTTGGATATACCTATATCCTTGTTAAACACCAGAACAGATATAAACCCGCTTGCCTTAACCTTCTCTGTACCGTGGACACACTAATTGGTTTAGCACACGCTCTATTCATTTCAGCAGCAATTTTTGGTGCTGTTTTTCGTCTATCGCGTCTACTTATCCGTATTAGATGCCGGTCATCTGCAGATGTCCACATTTTATTTTATGTATCTACTATCAAGCGCACGGTTATGACGCTCAACTCAATTTCACTTCTTTAGTTATATGTTCTCAGCAAATTTGGCTATTTGTTTTTGCTTTATATGCCTAACGATGTAAAGAATAAAATTATAGTCTAATTCTTAGTTGATCGAATAACAAGCATTCATGAAACCCATCTCTACGCTACGAACGAACACGGATTCTCATCTGGTGGTCAAAATATTCGCACGTTTGAAAATTTGAAATATTAACACTAATTTGAAAAGCTGTTGGCTTTCTTTGTCATTAAAACCATTAATATTACATGCCGTTATAAGTAGAAATATGTTGTATTTAATGTGTGTAAAATTCCATTAAAAAATATAAGCTACGTTCGGTGCGGCATTGTGAAAACTGATATGCAACTTTTATTGTTATTAGCATTAGCTTTCCTTGGCATAGCTATTGTAATTTTACTTAAACTAAATTTTGAATTTTTATTTAGCTTGGCCAGAATTTATAGTTCTACTTTAAGTGTTTTACTCTATGTATGTAGAGTGAGAAAGAAATAACATTCAAAAATAAGAAAGTAAAAAACCACTTCATTAAACAAAAATTTCTTCATATACATTACAATATATGTACTAAATATCAACATAAATCTGTTTTCCTTCTTGTTTAATGAATACTAACTTTGTTACATACTTTCTTGTGTCTCTCACGATTACATTCCTATTGTTCTTACATGAATATATGAAGACATCATCTCATTCACGTACTTGTCTCCTGTAGATTTCCTTCATTATCATGATACGGTGCATAATTCATAAAATAAGCTTATGTATGTACATTTCAAGATGAGTATCTTAATGACATCAGAGACAACCGTATAATTCTTTACCACTAATAGATTTTCTAGATGAAGGCGAACATTATAATAATATTAACATATTTACATTCTAACTTTAATCTGTAAAATTGAGTTAAATTATTTTCCCGTTATTTTAACGACAGTTGAAATAAAAACGAAAATAAAAATAATTCAGAACACGTATACGCTAGATTCTCTCTAGGATAAAATAATTTCTCCTTGCAAATGACCATTAATAATCAATAATACATGAATATTATTAAGAAGGAGGTAATTTTTCATGATTTGTTTAATTAATTATCCAATTATATGGATTTATTTTTATGGCACGTTCTATCGATTTGTCATGGAATCCTCTTAAAATGTTCACAAATTAAAGTAGATTTAAATTACTAGATATTTATATGAAAAAATCTTATGATGTAAATAAAAATAATTTACATTCATATCAACTTTTAATAATATAAAGACATAAAATCAAAACCAGAAGCTAACATCGTTTTCTATAGTTTATTTAGTATTAATTATACACGATTACGATCCATTCATTAGTGCTATAGGGTGTATTATGTATACAAATGAGGCATGTTTGCAAAATAGCGCGATATTTAATTTATGGCCAGTTAAATGCAAAAACCCACATTGGCGTTGCTAGAAGTTACTGAAGAGTATATTAAGTATGCTTTATGAGTATCGATGCGGTGATAATAATGTAATTCTGGCCACTAACAACACGTGCGCTGTTTATTATTAAAATTTACTTTGCGAGTACTTTCTATAAATCGTTACATTTCTTCATTTCAACGTGTCTGAACTTTGTTCAGGAAAAGGCATTGCACTTATAACGTCCTACTCTTGTTTACAGAAAATAATGCACATCAAGTAATATAGATGGAAAATAAATCAAATATGTTTTAGTTCCTTGTAGACTTTCGGGCTGGAACGGTGTCTCTGGAACTATTGCTTGAAATAAAATATCAGTTAATCTTTCATTATATATTCCAAATATTTCACACGAAAATCGAAAGAACTGACAGTAAATTCACAAGATTTACTGGTTGATCTTAATGTGGAATTCTTACCAAAGTCTTATACATGACACTATACGAATAATCCGACAGGTCCTACCTTCTGATAGCCAGCTTGACGACATAGTCAACCTAATAAAAGCCTGTCTAGCCTCTGTTTATTTCCAGTTCCTTAACTACTACTACGAATAAGTGTCTAGTACAGCAATGAGTTTCCCTGTTGCCGCCAGGATTTGCATAGAGGCATTTGCAGCGTAATTTCTTTATGTCTATAACCAAATACCGAAGTAATAGGTTAATAACCTTCCTTTCCTAGTGGTGAGCCACCGTAATTATGATTCATTGGAACATTCTATTTATCGCAAACCTACACATGTTGATAGATACTTAAACTCCCATTCGCGAGAAAATGATATCATAAACTCCCTAATCCAATGAGTCTTCTTCAAATCTGAACTTAATCACTATCCGGAGATCGTAGTCATGTAAATAAAACCTTAACCAACGACAAATATTCCAACAAGATATTAATTGCTCCATAAGCCAATACCCCAAAGTAAGATAGTCTAGTTTTGTTACCAGTAGTAGTAGTAGCAGCCGGGTTTGCTCTTATAGAATACAGACTGTAGATTTTATATTAAATTCAATTTGAATCTGCCTAGACTCTATTCATTAACACATATTATTACAGCCACAAAATCAGTAAATCTATAGAAATCCTTAAATAATCCAAAAATCAACCACGATCATGGACGCAAAATATTCTTTGTCAAGAAAAACTTACATACGGGGAAGTTTGGAAATCCCGCAGACCAAACAAAAAGAATAAGATCTTGGATACCCTTATAACCAATCCATCGCTAAGGCGCTCTTTCATCCGGAAAACTTGATGCTAATGGAGCGATGCTCAAACTTGTTGAAGGGTAAATTGATATGGGCTATCTTTGATTTCGCTCATAGACATCCATTCTCTGTAAACTATCGAAACAAGTGTTGTATATTCTTAAGAAAAGCCCGCGAAATGTTGAATCGCTTTCGAAAAGTGTGCGGCATCGTAACAACCGAATTTGTTGTCACTAATTCGAAAAGGCAATAAACGTTTTACTATCGATTTGTCATAGCGAATATAAAAAACTGAGCGATGCTATATGACTAACGTAACTGTAGCGCTCGTAAGCTATTGAAAGCTTAGAAATCGCTTCTTTCATCGGTCTGTAATTCGTTCTATGACAGTACTTGAGGAACCAAACATTGCAAATGAAACCAACTCATTCTTTTAAAAGAACCCTATTTATTAATCCGACCTTAATTGTTCGACTTTAAAGTTTTGTTATATTTTTCAAAATGAATTTTCTTGAGAAGACAATATTCCTCAGTAAATTTTATTAAAAAAAATGATTCAACTATATACAATAAGTATAAACAAATGAACAAAGGAAGAACGATTTTTAGGGGAGCGTGATTTTTAAAATTCTGATATTAATTGTTAGATAGTAGTTTAACACACATGCGCTGAGTTTAACAATTAGTAGTCGGAATGTATTTAATATGTAAAAATGTTTTTATGAAAAATTGTATTTATTGTACGTATTTGTATTATTTTGGTAATTAAATGTTTGTTTCTATTTCTTGTGTTTGACCTAGGCAAGACGGTTATAAAAAATTTTTCTTCATTAGATCATCTTATACCAAGGTAAATTATTGGAGGTGGGCATAGAGCCTCTTCCACTATGACTTTTTCAAATCTATTAGGGTCCTTATGTCTAGTTAGAGTATATTTTATAGTTTTAGTTTTTTAATTAAACTTAATACTTTCTAGGGTGTTTTTTCTATATAGAGTCCTTCCGCTTCAGATTATTTATCTCTCATTTCTAGAGATTGCACTCCTGACAAGTCCCCACATTCTACTTAGCAGAATCTAGATAAGGGTTCTTCTATCGAACATATAACGTTTATTAAGTTTAAAATGCTGCTTTAGTAGATCCATTATCGTTCTAACAGAATTCTTCTCACTACTCGGTAAATGCAATTTAAATTTAGCCGAAAGATCTTACCTGCCTTTGACCTAGGGCGTTTCTTCACCCCTCCCGACATATTTTCAGTCCAGTATTCCATGGCAGTTTCTTTCTGCAATTCTGCAGGAAAAGCAATAAACGAAGCTAGTCAAAATAATTCGTCCGCTTTTGCATTAGCCCTGTAGCCTTTGTGCACTAAAACGTACGTACATACATAATCCTTATAAGCTTAGAGTTTGTCTGCTCCGAGTAATATCTTTATAATTGTCAATGTTAGAACACCTGACTCAGCACTGAAATATAAAATGTAAGTATTTTACTATTTAAATAACAAATATGATAATTAGGGTCAAGATTAGCAGTGATTCAATAAACGTTGGTTCGATTTGCATTGCTTTAGAAATCTATGTTTTCTTTGGCGTTGGTATGATTCGAAGCGCGTCTTTTCAGATAAAATAAATCGGATATTGTCCTGTTTTGCACCGACAGTTAGGTCTTTGGTTCTTATTAATTCGTGAATATAAACTTTGACATCTGGATCGGCTTTCCTTTGTCACGAAAATTGAAGAAGTATTTCGTAAATGAATATGGTGGTTTATAGGAAAATATGATACGGATTGTATTGTTTCGATATGCGCGATATGTACTTAGAACGTAAACCTTTAAATTTTTTAACTTTAGCAGCATCAAAAATCAGAGTTAGTAACAGGACTAAGCCATAATTTTGATAATCTTAATGCTCCAAAAAGATTTAAAAAACAATAATTAACTAAAAAATTCTAGTTTTTATCGTTTCTTAAATCATTTATATAATGCAGAAATTTATAAAAAAAATTTATGGTAAGCACGAGATGGTGAGTTCGAAACTCGCCGGAGATATTTACTTTACATATACGATGTAAGAAACGATAAAAGTTTGAATTTTTTAGTTTCACATCATAAAAGCGTATAATTATATGCAATTAAAACATATCGTGAGTTTCATTGGTATATGTTTCCATAATGCAATTTATGGCGCGTTAGTAGACTCGAATATCACCGCTCTCTGTAGTCGAAGAATAAGACATATGACCGGTAACCATGAGATAGTGTGTTCAAATCATGTCACCAGAGAGCAGCAAATTTTTTCAACAGAATTTCTTTATGCACAGTCTGTCGCAGAGAAAACCGAACTTTTTAAAATTCCAAATTCTTAGTACCCCATCTATTAAAAATAATATGCGTCGGTAAAATAGATCTTTCACCAATATTTTGTCAAAATATCTACGACATTTGCATCATTAGAAGTAGAGAAAGTAACACATAAAGTAACAGTGTGTATTTGGCATTGGTCGAAAAATAAATTTTGAACAAAGAGCAAATATCAAGTTCTGCTTTAAACTCGGTAAATCGTTTACTGAAACGTTTAATTTGTTGAAACGAGTACACGGTGATGCGTGTTTATCACGTACGAGTGTGTATCGATGGTATAAACGATTTAAAGACGGTCGTACGGACATAAATGAAGACTAACATCCTAGTGTAAGAAAATCTGTGGTTACGGAAAGTAAAATCGAACTTGTGGGTAAATTTTTCAGAAATGAGCCGAAAACCTCATTGTGGAACGTGGGAATGGAATTAAATATTTCAAAAGATTTAATTCATCGTATTTTGACACAGCATGGGACAGAGAAATATTTGTGCAAGGTTTGTACCACACAAGCTAACTGATTATTAAAAATTGCTCCGAATTCGACATTGCACAGACTTGATTAAAGACCCAGAAAAGGACGAAAACTTCAGGTATTCTATTGTAACTGGAGATAAGACGTGGTGTTTTCAATATGATCTGCAGACCAACCACCAAAGCTCTGAACGGTAGTATTCAAGCGAAGAAAAACCGAAAAAAACCGTTTGGAGGACTCAAAAGTGATTTGTTTTTGTGATTAGAAAGGCATAGTGCACAAAGAGTTTGAATCAACTAGTCGAACAGTCAATGCTGTATATTATCTTAGTGTTATGAAGCGCCAACAAATAAACAATATCGTGAAAATTTAATTTGTAGATGGCGTATGTTACATGATAATGCACCATCTCATCGGTCGAAGCTTATCACTGATTTTCTAACTACAAATGGCTTTTCAACCGTTAAACATTCACGGTATTGACCGGTTTTGGTTCCCAGTAAATTCTATCCATTCTCCAAACTACACTTGCCGATGAAAGGACAGCGTTATGCCGATGTCGACGCCATCAAAAAGACGTCGATGGGATCTTGACGGACATATCCAAAGATGTGCAAAACGTTGTATTGAAATCGAAGGCGACTACTTCGAATAAAATAAATGAACTTTACCAAAATAGTAAGCTTTTACTTTTATTTTAAAAAAGTTCGGATTTCTCTGCGACAGATTGTGTATGTACTATATAAAAAGCGGTAAAAATTAGAATTTTTCAGTTACACATCGTAAAAGCACGTAATTTTATGCAATAATTGAATGTTTTTATGCTATGATTATATTAGAAAAGGAATTAATACTAAGTAGTTAACAATAAAGTATTTGTTTGCAGTTAAAAATATTAATACAATTATCGTTTAAATTAACATGTTAGATGTCCAGCACCAATCATTACTTGAAGAAAATGAATCATGAAACGACATGATACTCAGCGCATGTTACAAACTATAAAACATAATCGTCTTTAAGATTCGCAATTTGAAACGCATTGTCTTGCATGTATAATATTATCCTTCTCTTGGTTCCAACTTCCAAGTGTGTCTGTGGAAATTTATCGATGTATATACGACCCTATCTAAGTTTTTAATTAAACTTCACTGAACATTCGTTACACACATGTGATAACCCTTCTAAGAAAGGACGTTTTCTAATTATATTTAATGTCTGATTGGAGAGCTTCTTCTTATAGTATAAATTGAGAGAGTATTGTTAATAACGGTAAATAGAATTAGAGTTTTTCTCGTTTTCTCTGAAAGGAATATAAAATACGAAAAAAAGATAAATAAAATACTTTGATTAAGGAAACGTAGCGAAATTAATTAAATGGGAATTCTATGAAACTAATATATACTCTAATATAAATAAATAAGAATATGAACCAAAATGAATATGTCGAAAATGGCGAGGCAGAAATATCATTAACTGTCATCAAACTCCTTTTTTTCAACTAAAACCAGCACGCTTAACATAAGAGAATTCTTAAATATACATATAACATTATTTTAATGTATAACATTATTTTTCATATACATAATTCGAATTAATGCGGATAATAAGTATTCGATATTAACATATATTTATAAATCGTATGACAAATAGGGATCTCTCCAGAGGTTCTGTATGATATGAGAGATCATGGAAAAACCTGTTTAATCACGTTAACATAACTGCATGAATCTTTATTAAAACACGCCACGCCGATACATTAATACCGACATTAAAAAGAAGCTATGTCTGCTTCCTCTATAACAATTTAATATACGACTGACTTTCGGTTGTAATATTTAAAATGATCATGTAAATGATTTTACAATTAATTTTGATATGTTGACCTAGTTAATTTCTATTAATTGTTTTAATTGTTTCTCAATGGTACAGAAGGCAAACGTGTTAGCTTTCTATCCCTATCTCTCTGTCTCTCGCCCTATATGTATATATATATATATATATATATATATATATATATATATATATTCGGTGCGCAACCAAGTTCTCAGTGTTTTTCAAGAGATAGCTCCAGTAGTAAGTGCTGGTGGATTGTGACATAACCAAAACGTCATGAACCAAGCTTAGACATATGGTAAATAAACCGCTTTGACACATTAGTGATTTTGTTTTTGCGTCATATACTTTTGATTGTGTGAAAATGTCTGATTTTGTGCCAAATAATCGTCATTTGCGGGAAGCGTTGCTTTTCTTCTTTCGAAGGCGTTGAATTCGAGGCATTGCTCGATGAGGATCCGTGCCAAACGCAAAAAGAGTTTGCTTCAGCATTAGGAGTTACCCGCCAAGCCATTTCCCAGCGATTGCGTGCGTTGGGAATGATTCAAAAACAAGGAACTTGGATTCCTTATGATTTGAAGCCAAGAGACGTTGAGCGTCGTTTTTTCGCCTGTGAACAACTGCTCCATCGGCAAAAAAGGAAGGGTTTTCTTCATTGCATCGTTACGGGTGATGAATGATGGATTCATTACAGCAACCCAAAGAGAACAAAATCATGGTGACTGTTTTGCTGTGTATTTAGTAGGACCAGGGCGGTGTTATTTATTTTGAGCTGTTAAAACCGAACGAAACCATCACTGCACGAAAAGCGGCCACAATACGAGCAGAGGCACGAAAAAGTGATTCTACAGCATGACAACGCTCGGCCTCACGTTGCCAAACCCGTTAAAACCTACTTAGAAACGGTCATATGGGAGGTCCTACCCCACCCGCCATATTCCCCAGATATTGCGAAGTCCGATTATTACTTGTTCCGTTCGATGGTACATGGTCTGGCTAATCAGCAGTTTCGCTCATATGAAGACATCTCAAAATGGCTTGATTCGTGGATAGCCTCAAAAGACGAACACTTCTACCGTGACGGTATTCGAGCTCTGCCAGAAAGATGGGAAAAATTGTCGCTAGCGATGGGCAATATTTTGAATGATTCATTTGGAAACATTTTTTCACAATAAAGTTACATTTTCATCAAAAAGCAGCGAGAACTTAGTTGCGCACCTAATATATATATATATATTATATATATATATATACATATATATTTATATATATATATATATATTAGGTAAGTTCTCGCTGCTTTTTGATGAAAATGTAACTTTATTGTGAAAAAATGTTTCCAAATGAATCATTCAAAATATTGCCCATCGCTAGCGACAATTTTTCCCATCTTTCTGGCAGAGCTCGAATACCGTCAAAATATATATATATATATATATATATATATATATATATATATATATACATATATTTATATATATATATATATATATATTATATATATACATATATAATTATATATATATATATATATATATATATATATATATCCTTTACCCAAATGCTTAATATTTCGCTACTTATTTATAGCATCTTCAGGAACCACAAATTAGAAGTTGTTTAATAGCAACTGAAGATATTGTAAATAAATAGCAAAATACTGAGCGTTTGAATAAAGAAAAATTTTTATTGATATAACAGACCGAACATCCACTAACACAATTTTTTCACACCGTACTGTGCGTAATTTCCTTACGAAACAAGAAATAAGTCAAAAATCATTCACGAAGAGATGATGCCGATTATAAATATTCTTCACTTTCATTATTTACAATTCTAAAGTGATCTAGTGAATTTAAAAGGGACAGAGAGAGCATTGAAGATATTCCTTACACATTCGGCTCATTTACTGCCGCTACCGTAGAAAATGTGAAAAATGTTGAGAAAGTTATACTGGAGGATACCTAGGTAAAGGATAGAATGTTAGCAGAGGTGACTAAAATACTCGTTAATACCATACACACTATTCCTTATGACCATGAAAAGTCAGTGCAAGATGGGTACCATGAACGCCCACGGCGCCTCAGAAACAAATGCGAGTCGACTGCTGTAAAGATTTGTTAGAAGTCTATGATGAAGATTCATCAAGTATTTTCAACCATATTGTTACAGGAGATGAAACGTACGTTTATCAGTATGACCCTAAAGTAAGCAGGAGTCTATCTGGGTCATTGTGTTTTAGGAGGAACTTTGCTGATCATGTACATGAAAAAAGATCAAACCATAAACGCAGCGTCTTACGCAACCACCTAGGGTACATTCAAGTGAAGCAATAGAAGAAAGAAGGCCGCTGGTGTGTTGCCACTTCACGACAACTCTCCCATTCACACCGGGCTCCTTTATCAATACCGCTGTGTGAGATTGTTGTTTCGAAAAATCAACAACCCATTCTATAGTCCGGAGCTAGACCATAGTACTACCATATTATTATATTAATTTTAAAAAGACCTTTGTTAGAGACGATTTTCCGACGATGAAAAGGGCAAGGAGGAAATAAATGCATTTTTTTCAGACAAGGGCGAAGCTTAATTTTTTACAGGGTATTGAAAAGTTAATTTCGAGACGTTGAGGTTATGGAGGATTATATTGAAAACTAAAAATAAATTTAATTAATTTCGCGTTTTCTCAACGCTGATGCCGAGAATATATTGAACGCCCGTTCGTATATACATAATTATATATATGCAACTGGTAATGAGAGAAATTAGTTCTCCATCTCTTGACTAGCAGTGACGCAAAATAACGCCCAGTGAACGACATTTTCTGACGAGAGACGAAACTACCTGATGAGCCTTGGATACGCGAAAAGATCGGAGTATTCGTTATTTTCTTAATTTATATATATATATATATATATATATATATATATATATATATATATACGTGATCACAATTAAAAATACATTATGTTAATACAATTAGTTATAAACTAACCAACCAAATCTAATTTCATTATTTAAGGAAAATACAACAAAAGTATAAACCAAACTTTAAAGAAAATTTATGAACAGCCAATCATTACTTCCGTTGCTTTACAATGATATATAAAATGGTAATCTAATTAAATATATAACGATAGCCTAATCTGTGGTACCATACCTATCAATTTAATTTTACGACCTCGAAATGATTTTTATTTATTTAAATGAAATTTTAAGTTAATATTTTAATTAGCAGTATTATTAAAATCAAAATGGTCAATATAACATTTTAATTTAAACTAAATATAATATTTTAAATGATAGATGAAACTGTTTGTGTGCAATAAAATATAAACAAATAAATGCTATGAAACAGGTAAGTAAATATGTGTGTATATCTACAACATCGTCTTTTATGAAGTTCTACATTGTGAATTTCATAACAAGATACATAAATAAATTTATGTATTCTTGTTTTATAAATAATGCAGTAAGGTACTTCGTGGTTATCTATATTTATTAACATGCAGCTTTATGTATAAATAAAATCTTAAATCTAAAGCACTTACCCTCTAGTGACATTCTTCAATGTTCTTTAGTTTTACTTAATGATTACCTTAGAAAACATTTAACACGTACACTGTACTCTGCTTTGAACACAGACCCATTACACAAGTTCATGTTGTTTCATTCTTTTCAGTCTTCAGAAGCTGTGGTGAAGGTCCAACAGCTGAAGAATTGCATTTACATGAAGGTGGAATTTTTCTTTGTGTCTACCAACCATCTTCTTTATTTCATCTATGATAAATGGGATATGCAAATATTTGTGAATATCTTTATTTTTAGCAAACCACGGAGAGAATATCTTCCTAAAAGCCAATAGTATTTTTTGTATTTTAATTGAAGCGCTCCACTTTCTCCTTGACGTGATGTTTACATCTCAATTTAGTATCTAGCGTCATACCTAAGTACTTGACTTTATTCTCATATAGTACTACTGTTTCGTTAAGTTCTGTATGTGAAATACTTGACAATTTCTTTGTTAGTGAAATTGACGTGAGACTTTTTTCATTCAAATTTATGTTCCATTTTTGATCCACTTTAGTATTGTTACTAACTTTTTGTAATGCATCGCTTGACACAGTTATTAACATGTCCTGCCATAAGCGCAGTGTTATCAGCAAATGTGGCAATAGTAGCAAAACTGGGCCCAGAACGCTTCCTTGCGGTAAACCTGCACTTATACTTTTAATTCGGAATAGTCGTTTTATTCGATTCACACCTTGACAAACGCTTGGGCTATGTCAAGGAATATTATTGTGCATATATAGTATTTCTTTCTTCTAGTGCTCGTTCAATGATGTTAGTTATGCGATGAACTTAGTCTATTGTTAAGTCTGAATACAAATTGGTGGTCTGGAATGAAATTTTTCTCTCGATGTTTGGCTTCATTTTTTTAAATAATAATTTTTCAGAAAGTTTGGATACTATTGAAAACAACGATAATTTAATATCGTACCATGATTGCCCGGTTTAGCTATCATAATTATTTTGGCTACTTTCCATATAGAGGAAATGTATTTCAATCTGAAAATTGCTTTTAGTAGGTACGTTAACATGACAATTTCTTTTCCGGGCAAACATTCAACTTTAGGCCTTTTCTAATGGATGGTTTTGAATCTATGTGTCTTTTTATTTTTTTAGTTGCCCTCCAAAGAGAGTAGTCCGTAGTATATATATATATATAACAATGAAACAATATATAAAACAATACAAAATACGGTGAAAGAAATTATGAATTAAAGAAATTACTGAATGAGTCCTTTATTTTCTATTTTTAAAACTTTTTTGGATTTAATCATTTAATCATCATTACGTGTATAATTAACTGCCTTTATTTAAATTTTAAGAAATATATTGGTTTATAGTTTTACTGATTTTATCTGTCTATTTAGATTTCATAAAAACTAGCAATGAACCTGCATTAGGAACTGGCAACTTGAAGACTAATTTATATTTTCTTAACGTTCCTACGTGTTCTGACCAGTTATACTTGGAATAACGCTTGACCAGTAATAGTGTCATCGCTTCAATTGCCGCAGGGAGGGAATTCGAGTGTCGCCTGAGGTGATTTACGGCCGAGTTTAAATTTAACCGCCCCTGATCGTTAATTGCTCATTCACTATTCATTTTTTCGTGTTTCCTTTGAGCATATCATTATTTTAACGAGTAATTTTAATTTTATGCCCCTGAAGAGGTTTGAAGCAACGATAACGTTTAAGAACTAACTGTTTAGAAATTCGATTTAGTCGATCTTTGGATCAACATTTATGTTAGAAGGGTTTGAATTATACAAATATAAATATGTATATAACACAAACGATGATTCTTCTTATTATAAATATAAAACACGTACGCGTTTGGAAGAACACCAGTACTGTAGATTTTATATCCTATTTTCTTTTGATAATACTAAAAGCTATTTTTAATATTAAATATACAAGGTATAGACATAAGAATATGGACAAACAAGTTTTACTAAATAAGAATTTCTAGCAAATAATACAAAAGTGTAATGATCTAATATTTGGTGAACTTGCTCGAGATTGTTCCACACGTTCAGGAACGCTGTCAATTAAACTATTAATTATATAATACTTTAGTCAACTTTTGCCAGATTTATCTCAAAACTCTTCAACATTTAGAGGTCAATGAACAAGTTTCTTAATTCGCGTTCTATGTGAGATCAGACATCTTCAATTGGATTCGTATCCGGACTTTGAGCAGGTCAAGGAAGACTCTATAAATCATTCGTGCTCCTTGCACTGGACTGGAATTTTTGCAAGATTGAAAGACCCGTGATTTTCTCGGGGAATATTTTGCCGAAGATCTGAATTTTTTGTTGTTAGATAGGCAATAGATGCGCTTTCGATAAGTTAATATGATTATTGGTATTAACACGTTCACCACAGCACGTTACAAATATGTGAGACTGAGTTTCTGTGATAAACTATTGTTATATGTACATACATATATGACGTCAGTAGTATTATAAATCTGGAATAACATTATAATGGTTTTGCAAAATGATATGTATTTAGACAGTAGTTTGTAATACCATGAAACGTTTATACGGTTTCGAATAACCTGTAAAAATTATTGAACAAGCTATTGTCTGTGTGCCCTGTTTTCATCACATAAATTTGGCAAATATAAATTTTATTTTATTGAAATTTTATTAAAGCATGTATAAGCAATACATTAGTATTGTTTTGGAAGTAAACTTTAAATAATAGCTAGTAAGAGGCCACTAGCAAATTTAGAATTAGAGTTAGAAGCGTCACATATGGTAGAAGAGATGGAAATTTTGAAAACAAACAAATGAATATAGATACTGTAGAATCCTAAGAATCATGGAAACCTAAAAGTGATAAACAGTACTAATTGTAGTAGTTTGGAACCAGACAATGCTGAAGACGAAAAAATTGGAAATGATGCTTAAATGCACCCAACAGTTAATGGCAGATTGGACTGATACCGAAGAAGAATCGAACATCTATAATGATTTTATAGGACAAGAAAGGATTTTTATTGACGTTCAATGAACCGATGATCATTAGTATTTTCTCCAGGACATTTGATAACGAGTCGATTACAAAAATTGAAACTTGAATAAACGATCGCACTAATAGTATTGTATCAAGTAAAACGTTGCCTCCAAAATCTAATACGCGGCTCTAGTAAATACAAATAATAAATGTGTATACAAATGGCTCATATGGATATGCCTTATTTGATATCACTAGAGTGAAAATGAGTTGTATCTTCATCCTATTTTTGGGGAACACTATAAGTAGGAGATTTAAGATGATATTGAAAAATATCTGTTTATAATGTAATACTGGTAACACTGTATAGACAATATAAAGTTAATAGTTTACTTTTGGATGTCTAAAAAAAATATATTTAAAGTCTAGTATTCACTCCCTGAGCATTTACTATTAGATAAAGTATTGCACTGTGATTCCGCGTTGTAAGAGAAGCAGTTTTAATTAGTAAACATTGTGATACGACAAGGGCTCTAGTACTATGTGTAACATATGGCGAGCCTTTTCTGCATCCATCCCATAATTTGATAGCCAGAGGTCAAACTAGTACATTCTAGTGAATAACCATTTGTGAACATAGCCTGAAATAAATTATAAAGGTTATAATTATAAATATTGTATTTTATCCGATTTGTAGACACAGTCTACAGGTGCCCTACGATGAAGTAGAACTCATATAGAAAGCGCGGAGGACATTTGTAGATGACAATATTTTATGATTTTCATACTAGAGGCTGCAAACTTTATAATCAAATATATTATAAACCGGAAATCATGGGGGAAAAATAGTTAAAAGTCTCAGAAAAGAAGAAATACCTAAAACAATTTGATTATTTATATTTGTAGCAGCCACATTACTTACATATTATGAAATATTACCATTAAAAAAGTAAATAAAAATATAGTGTATAGCTCCTTCCTAGAATTCCACTGTACAACAATCACAAGGACACAAACAATGCCGAGAAATGCAGAGTGTAATTAGGGTTGCTAATAAATCATGAAGGTCAATTTTTATACCTGCATTAAGTAGTGGTAGTATTGGGTTATCAGGCATAATTTCACGCACAAATATTAATGTAAATATTTTGGAATTTTGACCTACGAGGAGGCCATGATACATTGCTATTGTTTCGCGCAAATCTAAAGTTTCGCCAATACATTTCAAATAAAAAAGTGAATATGGATTTAAATAAAATCACAGTAAATTATGAAGATGAACAGGCACGTGTGATCTTCGTCAAACTGCTTCAAAGTTTTGATTGTCTTTCTAGATAATTATTATATTTAGTATAATTCTGCCTCAAATCTACTGCAAACAAAGTTTATTTGTATGGTATGTTGTAAAAGAACAGCAAAAATCGGAAGATAATCATAACGACAAAGCCAAAGGAAGGAGAAAGTATCCGGGAGACAAATGGCCAAATTTGCGTTCTAAAATGGAAAAATAAGAGAGACGTGTTAATGCTGTCATCAAAACGCAAGGCAAATGAAATGATCGAAATTGTAAATAAAAGAAGAACAAGAAAGCAAAAAGCGTGGCGGACTGCAACAAATATATGTCTTATACAAAGCCGATCAAATGACATCATATTACCCAACACCGAGGAGATGTATACGACGGTTGTACAAAAAAGGTGCTATAACAATAGTAGTTACTTACGTTAATACGTAAATAATATTACGTACGGCTATCAACCAAAATAAGTCCTCTTTCCTTTTAACAATATACATACATAATAAATACATTAACTAGTTATACAATAAGTTTAAAAGGCAGCTAAAGTCTAATCCTTCCTGTGCAAGTGTAACTTCTTTAAGCTAGACCACCACTATATTGTACGGATTCAGCTCCATTCGACTGCTTTTTAAATACAAAATTGGAAAAGCTTTTTAAAGGACATCATTTTGCTAATGATAACCAACTGAAAAATGAGATTGATGCCTCTTTTAAAGACCACCGGAAATAATTTCTCCTAATTTTTCTGATAGAATAAGGCCGTTGCAGCACAGCTGGAGCATATACATTGTAGTTAGGCGAGATTACTTTACCACTTCCAATATGAACTTTACAAGCATTAATAAATAACATATAATTATAGTAATTTTAACAGAAAAACTCGGAATCAGATGTCCTTCTTTTCCTTCCGATCACAAATATTCAAATAATAAATTATGTAAAAGCTCTCAAAAATAAATATTTTAGAGTTTCGTATGGATTTAATTTCCGTTCTTTAGTATTACATACATACATAGTTTCAAAGCGGTGTTAATTCAGATAATTTAGAAACAGCATTGGTCAAACTTTTACTTGAAAAAGTAGATCGCACTGAATTGAATAATTAATTATAATTAATTAATATTTTACTAGGTACCTACAACTATATATTTGAGTCTTCAACATTTACTTGTTCACATGATCTCTTCTTCAACTGAAATATACTTATAATAATGTTCAGCACTGTTTTCAGCAAACTATATACTATCAATAATAGAAAGTCAAAAAGTAGCCTGTGATATTTTCGAAAGATCCTTTTGATAAAGTTTCTCATGATGTACTGTTACAAAAATTTGGCTTCTATGGCGTGTGCTAGATCATCTTGCAAACAGGCCGCAAATTGTTATTATTAGTTCTAATGCAAAACAGTTGCCTCTTATCCTCAAATGTTTCCTACAGGTAGTATTTCACTCAGGGTCCCTATTATTTAATACTTGAGTAAATAAAAAAAAAATCTAAACACCTGTAAATTATAAGTATGGTACTAACGCACTCATTCGATGAAATAATTCACTTTTTCACAACTTACTACTGTAGAATAAATGTATGTTTATGAATTAAACTATTTTCGAATAATTCAAAAACAGCTTGCCTAATATTAATATTAGTGACATTATTAATTGATATTTAAATCGCAGAACTTCATATTAATCTCTGTTTCTTTTCCTATGAATTATTTTATAATTTAATATTTAAATGTGCTTTCAAATAAAAATCAATTTGACAATAACTTTCTATGTCTACTTTCTTAAGTGCTACTAAGAGACGTATGGTAAACTATTTCCTTACTCTTCAAGATATTGCATGTAAAACAATACATTAAGCATTAGTTTCGTTTCTTTCGAAGAACTAATTAAAAAAGCATTAAGAAACATGTGAAAAATGAAAGGTAACTAAACAGAAACGAAACAAGAAGGTGACGAAAGCTCGCACAAAAAATCGAGATTTATTCTCGTTTATAAGGGGTGTGAAGTACTACGATATGCACTTATCCCGTCTTCATATCGTTATCGCAACTGATAAAGGGTGAAGTAATAAAGAAGACCATCGTATTTGACAGTAACCTCACGTAAACAACGGAATGCATGTTATTCGGATACCATTCTCCTGCACCGTGTAGCAGCCTATGTTGTTGCATGGGCCACTTATTTTATCTCTGGGCGTCCCCTTGTTAGTGAATCGTTGAAATTGTGGGAAAGTCTCTCTCGTTAACAAGAGACGGGTTTGTTTTACATTTGCGTAAAGCATAAAGATATATTTATGCGCGTTGCTGTCCTCGACTGCCGTCCGGCTGTTGTTGCAATAGCTACTGGAACAGGAATTATTTCTGCACGACAGGTCGTCAGATATGAATATAAAAAAATGTCTGGGTATTCATATGAAGAAATGAATGTTGAATTTGTCGTATGTTTATTGTATTGCGAAGCCATTAATATAGCTTTGTAAATTAATACTATAATAACTTTCGGTACTAACATTTAACTTGACAGTTAATGTTACACATTTCTAATAATTTACCAAAACTTAAAACACAATGGATGTTCTTCTCTCAGCCCTAACTAATTGGTGATAGCTTATTGATGAGCATTTTTTTAGGAATATTTTCATTTTATATTACGGAATTCAACAATAAATAAAATAAGATAATCAGACTTTTTTTGATTTTGATCTAGTATTATCATAATGCATTAATATATATGAAACTAAATACGTGTTACTAATATTCTAACTCTTTCCAATGGATGGTATACATACGGGTTTTGTACAGAAATAAAAATATGGTGAATATATTGTTATAATTGTTCTTGTATAGCATGAGATATACTTACTTGATTAAACTTACTTATGTTTATATTTAAGTGACTATATTATTTTTTAAAGTAGGTTCATTATTACAACTATATTAATAATATATAAAGAAATTTAAATCACAAAAACAATTTACATGTAAATGAAGGACCAAACAATCAAACATTATTCTAATAAAATTTTCTATTAACTACATTATATAGTAAATTTAATGGAGCCTGTGGTTGATTAACTTAATCACTTGAGCTTGATATGTAACCCCTTTACACATTAATTTTTGTATTCTGTATACGTATTTCGACAACTAAGTTATCATCATCAGCAGGTAATTAAACAGTGTTGCATCTAAAAACTACTGCAAAACCCCCACGAAACAAATACCTTACACGATCTGTACCGTTGAAAGCTTAAACGCACACTAGGAGTGTGCGTTTTGGCTTTATATATATGTAAACTACTGTGGGCAAAAAATAGTAAGACTTTGTTCATAATTTATTCTTCCAAATCTATTTCGTCCCCCTCAAAGTAATCCCCCCCTGGCCCCAATACACTTGTGCCAACATTTCTTCCAATTCTCGAAACAGTTGTTAAAGTCAATTTCAGGAATAGCCCTCAATGTGCGTAGCGATTCGTGTTTAATGTCTTCAATTGACTCAAAACGGTTTCCCCGGAGCGGTAGTTTAAGTTTGCTGAATAGCCAGAAGTCACACGGAACTAAATCAGGCGAATACGGTGGTTGCGGCACGATATTGGTTGAAAATTTGGCGAAAAACTCACGAAGATTTAGTGCAGTATGCGACGGTGCATTATCGTGGTGCAAAAACCAAGAGTTGTCGGCCCATAATTCTGGCCTCTTTTTACGAATAGCATTGCGCAAACGACGCATAACACTCAAATAGTATTCTTTGTTGACAGTTTGGCCAGTCGGAAGGAATTCGGAGTGCACCACACCTCGATAATCGAAAAAAACTGGCAACATATCCTTGATTTTTGACTTGCTTTAACGTGGTTTTTTGGGTTTCGGCTCACCTTTGATACGATATTCGACCGATTGACCGTCTGTTTCCGGGTCATAAGCGTAGATCCAAGTCTCATCTCCAGTTATGATGCCTTTCATTTTGTCTTGATAGTCGGAAAGCATTGTTTCACAGACATCAAAGCGACGCTGTTTTTAGAAAAAATTGAGTGGTTTTGGAACAAATCGTGCTTTCACTTTTCTTAGGCCCAAATGATCTTTCAAAATGGTTTTCACTGATCCTTCCGATATTCCAACGATGCCAGTAAGGTCTCTGACTGTTAATCGTCGATTCTCAAGCACCAATTCCTTGATTCTATTGACGTGTTGATCATCAGTTGATGTTGATGGCCGTCCTGGACGTGGTTCGTCATCAACGCATTCTCGACCCTCTTTGAATAATTTGTATCAATCAAAAACACTTGCTCGCGACAAACAATTATCACCGAAGGCCTTTTGCAACATTCTGAACGTTTCGGCACCAGAAATTTGATTCCGTACACAAAATTTAATGGAACTTTTTTATTGAATAATTTCACTCATTGTAAAAATCGCTGAATGCACTTGTCGTACTTCAGAAAGACAAGCGTATACTAAACACTAATGATTATTTTGATGTGACATTTGGCACAGATGTCACTGACAGTCATACCAACCCAGAAAAAAAAAATATTTCGACGAATGGGTTTTCGTGCGAAATTTAAATTAAAAAGTCTTACTATTTTTTGCCCACAATAGTATATATATATATAACTATATTTCTCAATAAAAGATATAAAAAAAAGATTATTGATACAAATGTGTTTAGAATGTTATTATGTTTCTAGAATAAATTTTACTTTTAATTTTTTATGTGTTACAAACACTAAATAATTAAAAATAAAACTGATTCTACAAAATAATTAATACTTTTTCAGGTATGTTTTAAAAAAGGTTTTTATTTATTTGTTCTCTCTCGCAGAGTAGCGTAAATTGTTGTGATTCGACTCACGCCATTATTTAATCAAATACGGAAATTTTTAATTTGTAACATGTAGTCAGCTTGAAACGTAATATGATTTACCTTTTTTCTCACAACCCTGCGCATTGCAACCTAATCCTTTTCACTGCAATATGTACATATGTAATCAATAATGCGCTAATTATCAAATGTCTATTTCGTAAGTCACATTAATAAATATGCGGATTGTTAAAATTTTCTTTATTTTTTAATTGTTATGCATTGCAATTGTTTCGTCACCCGATGGCAGATCAGATATTTGAAGTAAATTAAATTCTAACGTACATTGTAAAGCCTTAACTGTATCACATTTCATACAATATCTAATAAGCTTATGATCTAGAAGATAATAAATTGTCGAAAGTTCTTCCGAGCTATTAAACTTTTTTATTACACAAACAAATTTATTAATGGTTTACATACCTCTATTTGTTCACTTAAATTATTTGATTTTTTAAATTTATAAATTTCTAAACATTCTAATGAACTTAGTTTACGACTTTTTCTTTCTATATACATTATTTTATAAACATAATTTGACGTATGCTTATTATTAAGTAAATGACTAGCGAAAGAAGAATTCTTTATTTTATTAATGTATGATTTATTACGCTTGTCAAAATATATTTCTGTTTATCCAACCTAAGCGTCTGGGCATGTGCCACATATTAACTTCATTAGGCGTGCACCGAGATGTAGAACGGGTTTCGTCGTTGATATATATGTATGTAATGCAGTGTGCGTTTTCGTTCGAAAATGTTACGAAATTTTATACCGTGTGATCGCAAATCTATTGAAAATAGAATTAATTCAGAATTGGAAAATAAAAATCTCTCTCCCACTTCATATTGTACAAAAATTCTATTGTAAATGTTATAGTTCGTACAATGGAACCACTTAAACAGTCATCTTCTGTCTAACTGGCTTCCGGAATTATACAAGAATGTACTGCCAAGAGTACTTTAAAAATAATGTTAAATACATTAAAGAAATTAGA
Source organism: Dermolepida albohirtum (assembly GCA_031893035.1). Taxonomy (NCBI): domain Eukaryota; kingdom Metazoa; phylum Arthropoda; class Insecta; order Coleoptera; family Scarabaeidae; genus Dermolepida; species Dermolepida albohirtum. Next base: position 8,136 of record JAVIWB010004669.1, on the reverse strand, counting down.
ACTTTCAAGAGACCAACCCTTAATGTTTATGATCGATGGCACCGCAACTATAACTAACTATTGACATCTCGTGGTAGAAATGATTTAATGGTAAATGATTTGATAGTGCTCACAAAAACAGTATTCCTCAAATCTCCTAAACGTATTCGAGAATTCCACAGGCAATATCCCGTCATCGTCAAACCCCAACTTTTACACGCCGAGGAACATGGTTAAAGACAGCATTTATTTTATATTATTTCCTGATTTCCAAAAAGTCTAGTTCTACAATTTGATCCTAAAGAAGCAGTTGCCTTTAAGAAGAGTAAAAAGGAATTAAAAAATGCTAAAATTGAAACAGATTTACAAATAATTTAGGATAATTACAAAGGAGTAGTTGAAGCAATTGATAAATTACAAAATCCTTCGTCGACGTTAGTGGATTTACTGCAAGTACAGAACACTGTACAAACACAGCTACATCCTTTGCGACGACACAAATATTAGTGTTATAACCGAAGTAGATATTATGCGAAAGAAATATGTAGATTTTACCTCATTGAAACAAATTTGTACTGATAGCAAGTGTACAGATCCATTAAATATTATCAACCATTACTTTAATAACACAAATATTACAGCACTGATGTTATCGAACGGTTCTTCTCTTCATATAAAAAAATTATTTCCTCTTGACGAACTCGATTTGCTGAGATACCTGTTGAAACATATCTGATTCTACATATAATTATCAGATCTTATCCCGTTAGTGATTACACTAAAGACGCTGCTTAAAAGGGCGTTTCATGAATTATATACAAATATTTATTTCATTTACCTACTATCAAGCGTACGCCTGTGGTGCGCCGATCATATTCCTCACTCTTTTTGTGACTCATGCTTTTCCATTACGGATTTTGTTCTTGTTTCTAATATATTTTGCAAGAGTATTATTAATTCTGAATGTTACATTCAAATTTTGTTTTTTGAGGAATTTTGCCAGTATAATACATCACAGGTCAATGTATGTAAATAATTACTTTGTATTTATTGTTTTTGGGTAAACATTTGAATCGAACCTATCACTTTTTTTAGCTACGATTATATTTTAATAACAGAAAGTAATTTTCTAGCCAAGAAGTTGTATTATGAGATCATTTCAAAATTTCTTAAAAAACTTGAGTTCACAAATTTTCTTCATTTAATTTGCTATTTTATATTATTGATCTTTTGTTTATAGTATCATTTTCATCGTACTTACTTTCGAATAGTTAGATTTATTCAAACATTATTTGTGTTCATTTTAATTTCTACAATAAATACAAAACAATGGAAGTAATTGCAGCAGATTACGTAAGGAAATAAGATACTAAAGGACATATAAATTTATTGCACTTAGACCTTTAAGGCAGGCGAACTATTACATTTCTTTAGACTAGGACTCGCATTAAGTGTGATTACTACACATAAAATTCTATATCTAAGTCAAAATGTTCGAGTTAATTTATTTCTTAATGACTCTATTTATATTAGACTAGTAAAAATTTTTGATTTATGGAGCATAATAATATTTACAATGTCCAAAATTATTGCTAATTACACGTTAAAACACATAATATCAATTATCGCGTTATCACAGCAGGTCAATGTACTAATCTCTACTACATTTAACAGATTTTATTGTCTGTCTTAATAGTATATAATTATACGTTAAGAACAAATAACCAGAGGCATTTTACGCAGACGTATAATTTTCAAGTTACTTTTATAACATTTCGTCATACGCAATTCTTCAATTTAATTTTCTATTCTAGGTGATATATATATATATATATACATATATATATATATATATATATGTGTGTGTGTGTGTGTGTGTGTGTGTGTGTGTGTGTGTGTGTGAGAGAATGAAGTAATTTACTTTAAACATATTTTATACAGCGCAATTAAAAATAACTTTACTACTAACTTACGTAATACATACCCACACACACACACGCCGCACACTACAGGCACACACACATACCATAATTGTTTGACAAATATTTGTGTTAATAGTATTACATTTTGAAATTCTTCATGTATTCAATACCTTATTTACGATTTTTAAATATACCTAACAAATATTATTGTGCTACTAGTATACCACATTATTTCTAAAAAAAGAACTTCATATTCTCACAAATCAATTAACATGTTTTAAATTAAAAACTTTGGCAAAAAATGTTAAATAAATTTACAACTCGAACAATTCGATATATTTGTATATCAAATTTGGGTATCGCACTTATTCAAATGCATCTGAATTTTAAATAACAATTTCAAACTATCAAGGTCGACTGCTTTACGATTTTTACCCCAAAAATAACTGAAATAACTCTATTCTAACGAAATTAGTGGTGCTATCTATTGGTAGAAGATTTATTTATAAGTAATCTGTCAAACTTTCGTCTCATTTCATTTATTAAAATTTATTTATTATTATGTTCAATATAAATTATTAAGGAAGAAGAAGCAAAATTAGGTTCTATGTTGCAGGTGGAGTTTAAAAAAGGCACGAAAGTTGTAGATGGTATTAAGTATTCAGTCCGATCATTATTAACTTTTCAGAAGCCATATTAAGTTCTATGCAGGAGAAATTTAAAAAGGGCACGAAGGATATAGATGATATTAAGCGCTCAATTAGATCAATACATTTCCTGCAAAGTTCAAAAGTGTAAAGTAAAAAATTCACAGATATAGAATTTGGAATACCCAAGACAATAATTTATCGCATTTTAACAGAGAAATTTAGTACTCTAAAGCTAAATTCGAAGTCTATTCCAGCTCGATTGACCGATGATCAAAATTTGTATCGAAATGGATATTGCAACGACATAATTGAAGTGTTTTCAAGACACCAATCGTGAAAATGATGGACCGTAGTTGCCAGATGAAAGAAATCCAAAAAATACAATTTAGAGACGTCAAAAAAAAACTGTGCTCATTGCTGCTTGTAATTTCAGGTGGATTATCTGCAAACCACTCCTTTCAAATGATACAATCGCTAATGCTGAGTTGTGTTCGCTCTGGGTATAGCGAATCAAGTAGTTGCATAATAGTGCGCCTATTATTTTCGTTAGTTAATTGTCACAGATTCCTTGACCAAAACTTAATTTTTTTCTTACACATCTCTGAATTTAAGCTGCCCTTAACGATGAATGAAAAACATTTCGCGTCAATTGAAAACATTCAACTGTTAACAATGAACAATCTCAATTAGCAACATAAAAAAATCAATTGACGCACATTTGAACGTGCAAATCATTGTATTTCTACTGAAGGAGATTATTTCGAATAAGTAAAATGATTTTCGTCAAGATTTCTTCTTGTTCTTGTATTAAAGTAATTCCAATTAATTTGGGTCAGAAAATGGGCGTGCAAATAAAATTGTCGAAATAATAAATGATAAAAAAGCGTTTTTCGATGCTGCGATCGTATTTAGCCCATAGAACCATAAACTCTTCGGATTGTCAATAGTATTTAAAGTTCCAATATATTAAATTAATACAATATCAATTATACTACTGACGTGTGTCTACTATAGAAGCAAACAAGTAATTAATAGACAAACTCCTATTTAACTAACTAACTGGCACTACATTAATTTTGCAATGAATTGCGTAGTGTAATTTATTTGCTAAAATGAAGAAGACTCGTTCCTTATATATATATATATATATATATATATATATATATATATATATTTGTGTGCGTGTGTGTTTGTGTATATATACTTTACGTAGCCTCTATATTCTTATGCAAAAAAAATAAGGACATGTGTTACGTATGTAATAACTAAAAAAGAAATCTATCTTGCCATGACAGAAATGAATAATTATGCATTGTCTAATAACTTTCGATACTGTCAGTATATCTCTACTTATGTGTCAAATTAGACTTCAATTCGTTAATTATTTTGTGCACTATAAAGACTTTCACAATAAGAATAGAGTTTTATGAAGTTAGAACATCGCAGTTATTGAATTTATATATAATTCTTTCGTAATTATATACGAACGAATGATTGCAATGTATAGGTACTTCATCATATTTGAAAGTACAATATTGGTCAAAACAACTCCTGTGGAGTCATGTATCCATAGAAATCAGACAGGAGTTGTCCTTGAATGCATGCCAAAGAAGACTACATTCACAGTAGTTACCTACAGTAATACGTAAACAAAATTATGTACGGACGTTGATCGAAAGCGTCAAGGTTTACACAAGAAAGGAGGATTTCTTGAAAATGATACACCATTTTGTGAGACAAATTAGAAGTTGTTCTTTTTAAATACATTCTATGGAGGACTACAATCATTGTTAGGTAGACAAGTTTTTTAGTTTCCCTCGTATAATTTTACTTCAGAATTATCGATATTTTAAAGTCGAAATAATAAAAAATGAGAAATGCGACATCTACAATACCGAAGAAGTGCCGAATTTGACAAATTATTAAAGTAATGTGATAGAATTACTAATACAAACGGAATTATTTATGGCAAAACCATTTTGCCGGAAGGGTCTAATAGCTCTTTTCGTTTCACTAAAATCTTAATTTATCATCAAACTACGAAACTATTAGCGTAAAGTCTCTAATGACTGTTGTAAACTGAAAGGCAGTAACCCGGCAATGGGCCTACACATGATTCAAACATTTTCAAAACGACATAAAAAACACATCGACGAACACCCTTCTACGACAACTCTTTCAATTTACACTTAATTCAGTCGTTTTCTTCATTATTACGGGGTTTATTGCCAATAAAAACCGGTTAAACCCATAATTTCCATCGTACTGTATTTGAATTTATGTGTATTACACCTCAATTAATAAGATTTAAAATTACACAGCTCTTAAGAGGATCACATTAAAGACACTGACCTTCTAGGAAAAACAATAAAAGCTTAACAACACATAACAAAAGAACAAAACAAGATCAGAAGAAACGTATTCTTTTTCTATCTCAAAGAAGAAATGAAATAGTCGGTTTATCAAACCAGATGAACATCACGATTTGTAACACAGAGAGAACTTTAAAAGGCGTGTAATATTTTCGTTGGATATTGTCACCTGTTAAGTTTTTTATTATCTACAAATATGTGATGGTGTCTTTGGTTTATTTGCTTGTCGTAGAGGCGTGTGAAGAACGTTGTTGCTTGTATAAACAGACAGTTATCATTCGACATGTTTTTAACGTGTGTATTAGTGGTTTTATGTCCTCATAATCATGTGTACACACATAGTATGCAATATATGTAAATTTTTAATTCCGGAAAACGAAATTGAACTCGTACTATATTGTTCCGTATTAATGTTATTTAGCACTCCTTCTTCATTTTCCTATTCTTCATAACTAATAAATAAACTGAACTCCCGTAAGTGTGCCATATTGTAGCTTTTAGTTAAACAATAACAATAGCATGATATTAGTATTTTCTCGACCGAAGACAACAAAAGTGCTTAAACTTTAATGATAATCACACGAAGACGCAAATTATAAAAATTAATATGCGCGCTACTTATTTTATCTACATCACTTAAATAAGGAAAATCAGTATCAAATATTACTAATCAAGCTACGACTGTTTAATAGTTATGCGGTTTATGAAGTGTCTACTTAATTTTTTAATACTATATACAAATTATTTTCTTCATAATTAGGACTAATGTAAACAGTAATAACAATATTGTCAGTTGCCTCACATTTAGTGTTGCTCGGTTGTAATCTAAGTTTTCTTAAGTTTGTTAAGAGTATTTTTTAACAGCAAGAGCAACTTTAGAATATATTTTTCAAAACTATGGTCATTTACCAATATTATAGCACTAAAAGCGTTATGTTTATAATGTTATACATGAGTATTGTTTGTAGTCCGAGTTGCTTTGATCTATAGCTGACAATAGGACTCAGGCTTGTAGACTTTCGCGATTGTTGTCCATATTTCAACTAGATGCACTACACTACTGCATCATTTGCCAACGTTTCATCCATTCTTGTGAGAGATGTACTGAGACTTCAGTATCTTCTCACTGCTACTACTTCTCTACTGAAACAATTTCTGTGCAGCGATATATATATATATATATATATATATACCTGAGGATGTCTCTTGCAGAAGTGAACGAAACATCGACAAGTGAGGCAGCAGTGGGAGAGACGTGATTCCAGCCCAGAAGCCCAGAAGATACGGCAAAAATTGTTTCAAATAAAATTTATTAAATTCTTGGCTTATCCTCTAGATGGAAAATGATATTTACAACATCGATCAGGATTTTTTTAAACTCTTTTAATGTATCTTCCCTACATTCCCATTGCAAGTTCTCCGCGAAAAAATTTCCGTAGAAACTTTTCATAATCAAATTAATTTATCTGGTCGTTAAAATCTACTTCAAAATACTTCACAGTTCGCAGCTGCAAATTATGTTCTGCTAATCACCTACAAAAAGAATTTATTATAATATTTCTCCACTTTGATACTTGTGCGACACTTTAAGCATTACTTTAAATTCTTAAGATATTAATTACTCCACTTTAAACATAATATACATTCTGTTTTCAAAAGCTTCTACCTGTACTTCCGATGCTTATTTCTTACAGACCCCTTTCCTCCATCTTCAATTCAATTTGCTAGTCGAACTCTCCATCCCCTTGACGCATCATATGAGCCTATAGCGCTTAGTTGGGTGAAAATTAATATTTTCTGCTATTCCTTCATTGTATAAACTACAGAAGATCAATGAAAAATTTGCTGCATCGGACCAGGACCCGGACCTGTATCTATTGTATCCCAGGAAGTCGTTTTAAACAATTAGCCTACCAACAGTACAGTTTCGAAGCTTTCAAGATGCCAAAATGTTAAATTAATTTCACATCGTAAAGTCCTTAATTATATTTATATGTAATTATAAGCATCAAAAACCTGACTGCTGGTTAAAATAAGTAGATCGGTTCCATAACGTGATGTATGGTAAAATAACTTACCTAAATGTTTCTAGATAGAGATATTTAAATCTTTTACATAATTAGGTTTTTTCTAGTAGTAGGGAAGATAGAAAATTGACTGTAAGTGTTTGGTTCCAACAGCAAGAAGCACTTCCTCTCTATGTGCATAATGTTCGGAGTTTTCAGAACAAAACATTTCCAAGTGATTGGATTGGGCGTAGAAAATTCATCGAATGCCATGAGCAGTTTTTAGATTTAGATTCCCAAGGTTTTTTCTTTGGATGTATTTAAAATCTGTGACTTATAGAATACAGCAAATCTGAACGAGTTAAGGCAGGGAATAATTGAGAAAATTTGTTAGGAGGCACTGGCAAATGCCATTAAAGAATTTGTTCAAAGACTTGCATATTATTTGGACGTGAAAGGTGATTGTTACGAAAACTTCTTTCGTTGCAAGTAAAATTTGTTTCATTAGATTTAATTAAATATCTCTAACACTGTTGAACAAGAAGATGCTAAACCTTATTATGACTAGTCTAAAAGCAGAGGGAGCACTATTGAAGTTCTCAAAATATATAGAGTATTTTATTTATAATAAAAAAACATATTTCCTGAAAATCCAAAAGTGTGCTTCAAATATAAATATAGATCATCGAATCCTATGCATTTACTTAAATGTGAAAAGTAACTCTAACAAAAATATTCGAATTTATACATTTGGGTAACACTGTATTTCTTATATAAATTAATTCTCTACTTTTGATATAACGCTTCTCCTTCATGAACAGCAAATAATGATCGACTTAATCATAGTATATGTACATTAATGTAAATTACTGTATCCTTAAGAATTCTTTTATATTTAGTTATTCAACTGGTAACAGTTTCATCATTATAAAGCAGTATCTTATTCAATCCATTTTGATCTACTTCTTCTTTTCTGACAGTTATGCTTCTTGAGATCGAAGATTATCCTGTAACAAATTTGCATGTGATCCAGCTGTAGTGCTCTGAATTAATCATTTCAATGATTTGCATAAACGGTACCTAATCGCAGAGGTTGCTATTTTTAATATAATCTGGTGGTCTATTCATTCAAGTTATTGCTTTTAAAAAATAATAATGTCGTCTTCATAACTAACGACTCTGCAATAATCATTTGCAAACAGGAAAT